>JAZHYW010007063.1:0-29030 GCA_037355805.1 Ixodes ricinus
CTGCAGTTTGGGTTGATTAATGTTGACAGTGCAAGTTCATTTGATATGCATGTGGTACAAATAAGTCAGAGAACTGTATTGGGCATAACAAATATTTTATTTATCTCCACAATTCAACTTCAGGTAAATCACACATCAAAAATAAGCATGCTTAAACACATAAAAACATGGCTTCGTCAGGTTCTGACAAACACAATCAAATCACAATTATTCACAAAACTTCTAATTTGTGCAGCAGTGGAGAAAATGACAGATTTGATGCCTGCTTCAAACACACCTAAACATTACTTGTTGAACAAAGCCAAACACACTACAAGACATGGTTTGGTCCAATCCTGACACACGCGTTAAAGGGATGTCGAACTGAAATCTGGATTGCACAAAACACGCTGCAAAGAGCGCAACGGGATGCTACAAACAGCAAAACATCACTCATACAACAATATCTCAAACGGACGACTGTACTTAAAAAAAAAAAAAAAGAAGCGAATTTGACAGATATGTTTACGTCTTTTTTCTCTCAGAAGGAGAGGGGACGGCCTCGCGTCTTCACCACCTCGCAGCCGCCTTGAGGGGGCAGTTCAGGGAAACGAGATATCTTGACGTCACGCGATCCGTCGGCCCGGTTCAGTCTCGACCTCTTTTCCCAAAAATATGGCCGTCCATTCGAGATATCGCCTTACGAGTAGTGTTGTAGGGATTGTAGCGTCCCGCCTACATCTCCTGCATTGTTGTTTTTTTAAATCAATATTTCGGTTCACTATTTCTTTAAAGCAGAATTCACAAAACGTTTTCCTCAATCAGCGGGGAAGGGAGGTAGTTTGATGAATACCATAAAATACCGAGCATCCGCCCATTTCACTTAAATGCCCACCCTAAATTTTGTAAGAGCTGAAAAGACATGCACAGTACAAATATATGTCAAATTTATGATTACAGATATGACATTTTGCTGTTTTGTTTCGCTTTAAACTGGGAGCCAAAGTGATGTGTACACTCTAAAAAAAGGTGTCAAAGGAGAGTAAGTGCCCGAACTTACTCTACTTTAACTCTCTCTACATCAAAGCTACTCTTTCGCGACCCCTTCTTTCGATGATACTCTCCCTTAACCCTCACTCGAACAGGAGAGTAACTGTAGCGAGAGTTAGTTTCTCCTAGCGATATCACGGGCTGTCAACAGATGGCGCCGCTATGGGGTCGGCGCTGTCGGCGCATGTTCGACGCTGCTCGGCGCAGATTTGTTTTTTTTCTTTATCCGGGAAGGGTTTTTGTTTTTTTTTCTACCGGCTTCTTTTTTCTTTTTTTTTTGTTGGGGAAGATGTGCAAGGATGTTTTAATAAGTGAGTTGGTACAGCCTACCTTTATTTGATTTTGTCAACGCGCAATTCAAATGTTTTTCCTGCAAAGTAAAAAAAAAAGGCTGCAGAATTTACAGGTGAGCTTTTGCTGCTCCTTTGTGCATATGTGTCGCCAGCGATATGAGCTCGAGCTCATGGAGACCGCCAAATGGGGCCGCCGATGTCCGCGTCTATGCATCGCCCTCCCGTCGCTGCCAAACGCATGGGACTTTTCGCTTTAGATTATTATGTCGACTCTATGATCTTGACAGAAAAGCTTCGTACCCTAACTACGGGTTTATGGACTGCACTTCGTGTCAGGTGAAGAACCTTTTTACGATTGACTAAAGAAAATATTCTGAAATGTGGTTATACAAAGACGGCTTTATGACCTTACAGCACTACTGCTGTTACAATAAGACGCCGAATGCCTCCAACATGGCGCCAAGGCGCTGATGGCAGACGACAATGTTGGTTTTGACCTGCAGTTTAGCCGGAAGTGACGTCATCTGCAACAAACCTACACTTAGAAACGCAAAAAAAACAAACACAGCCGAGCTGAAAGAAGTAGTAGTGCAAGCTCGGAGCGCTACTGGCAACTGAATTTTATTTGGAAAACACGAACATTTTTGCACACCAGTGGCGTAGCCAGGGGACGGGGGGAGCAGTGTTCAAGGGTCGGAACACCCCGATATTTCATGGTTTTCCTCGTTACCCGCTTTCCCTTTCAATATCAGTACATATATATATATATATATATATATATATATATATATATATATATATATATATATATATATATGGGCGGTTTCATTTGGATTCAGGCAACGAGTGGCAGTCGTATTTTTTATTTTGCTTCAAACTTTTATATTTTGTGGAGCATGTTCCTAGAAGAACAATCCTTTTTATTTTCATGTCCTGACATGATTAGTTCCTGAGAAAAAAAATCTCAAAGAAGCGGGAAAGAACTACGAGGTTTTGACGATTGTCGTGTGTGGCGTTTTTGAATCACTCTCGATCTCAAAGTATTGAAAAGAGAACGTCTATATTTTTTTAGTGTGATATATAGGCATGTAGGTAAGCCGACATTATAACTGCTATTTATTATTCGTCGCTCCAATTTTTGTAAAAATCCCCAAACATGCCTCCGCGAACAACTGTGACCTAAAATGGGGATTTTATTTTGAGTCGACTATGTTTAGTATCGCTTTTAAAATATTACCACGTGTAAAACCATTCATCGCCTTCCAAATTAAGCAAAGTTCGTGTTTTTATCATGTACGAGTACTGAGAAATAAATTATGAAACAGAGAGGGTTTTCACTTTTTGTTTAACTTCAGCACGCTGTCTAAAAAAAACCCCATTTTTAATTTTTTTCTTTTTCTCGCGTTGCGTTTTCTTCACACCCTTCTTTTAGCCAGAATACATTTCGTTAATAGTATTTGCCTTGGTTTTGAGTTTCAAGCCTCTAAAATTGCTAAAAAAAGAGCAAATGCCGATGGTGGGATTTGACAATTTTCGTGTGTGGCGTTTTTGAACCACTCTCAATGTCAAAGTATTCAAAAGAGAGTTTCGATATCTTTTTTATTGTGATATATATGCAAGTCAGTGAAACGACATTTCATCTACTATTTATTATTCGTCGATCCAATTTTTGTAAAAATCCCCAAACATGCCTCCGCGAACAACTGTGACCTAAACTGCGGATTTTTTTGTCAGTCGACTATGTTTAGTTTTGTTTTTAAAATAATACCACGTGTGGAACCTTTCATTGCCTTTCATATTATGTAAAGTCTGTGTCTTAATCACGTACGAGTACTGAGAAATAAATTATGAAACAGAGGAGGTTTTCACTTTTCGTTTCATTTCAGCACACTGTAAAAAAAGTAAAAAAAATATATTTTTTATTTTTTTCGCGTTTCGTTTTTTACACTTTTCTTTTAGCCAGAATACATTCTGTTAGAGTTATATGGACTAGTTTTGAGTTTTAAGCCTCTAAATGTGCTAAAAAAGAGCAAATGCTGATGGTGGGTTAATGGGTTATAGCTGTATATTTTATTCTTTATTATAATAATCTGAGGGACGTTGAATAAATACTCATATCAAAAACATGAATGTCGTTAGGCGTATAATATCAAGTTTGCAATTCCAAACGTCTAAACACTATGAAATCGCAACTGCCGGGAGCGGGTTTTCAGACAATTTCTGCCGGTGCCTAGATTGGAGGGGCCTCAAGCCTAAACCCTATGCGCTACATAATCTATACTACGTTAGAAATATCAAAGTATAATATTTTGAAACATTAGAGTAAAATACGCTCTCTATTGGAAACCTAGATTTTTAAATGCGAAATTTTATATTTTTAATGCTAAATTCATGTTGAAACAGAACCAAATTATTTTTCAGCATATTTAAAGGCTTAAAAACTCAAAACCAGTGCGTATACCTCTAACGGAATGTATTCTGGATAAAATAAGGGTGTAAAAAAACACAAAGCAAAAAACAAAAGAAAAATATTAAAAATGTTTTTTTTATACAGTGTGCTGAAATTGAACGAAAAGTGAAAACCTTCTTTGTTTAATAATTTATTTCTTAGTACTCGTACGTGATTAAGACACAAATATTACATATTATGAAAGGCAATGAAAGGTTCTACACGTGGTATTATTTTAAAAACAAAACTAAACATAGTCGACTAACAAAAAAATCCGCAGTTTAGGTCACAGTTGTTCGCGGAGGCATGTTTGGGGATTTTTACAAAGATTGGACCGACGAATAATAAATAGTAGATGAAATGCCGTTTTACTGACTTGCATATATATCACAATGAAAAAATTTCGAAACTCTCTTTTGAATACTTTGACATTGAGAGTGGTTCAAAAACGCCACACACGAAAATCGTTAAATCCCACCATCGGCATTTGCTCTTTTTTTAGCATTTTTAGAGGCTTGAAACTCAAAACCAAGGCAAATACTATTAACGAAATGTATTCTGGCTAAAAGAAGGGTGTGAAGAGAACGCAACGCCAGAAAAAGAAAAAAATTAAAAATGGGGTTTTTTTTAGACAGCGTGCTGAAGTTAAACAAAAAGTGAAAACCCTCTCTGTTTCATAATTTATTTCTCAGTACTCGTACATGATAAAAACACGAACTTTGCTTAATTTGGAAGGCGATGAATGATTTTACACGTGGTAATATTTTAAAAGCGATACTAAACATAGTCGACTCAAAATAAAATCCCCATTTTAGGTCACAGTTGTTCGCGGAGGCATGTTTGGGGATTTTTACAAAAATTGGAGCGACGAATAATAAATAGCAGTTATAATGTCGGCTTACCTACATGCCTATATATCACACTAAAAAAATATAGACGTTCTCTTTTCAATACTTTAAGATCGAGAGTGATTTAAATACGCCACACGCGACAATCGTCAAAACCTCGCAGTTCTTTCCCGCGTCTTTGAGATTTTTTTCTCAGGAACTAATCATGTCAGGACATGAAAATAAAAAGGATTGTTCTTCTAGGAACATGCTCCACAAAATATAAAAATTTGAAGCAAAATAAAAAATACGACTGCCACTCGTTGCCTGAATCCAAATGAAACCGCCCATATATATATATATATATATATATATATATATATATATATATATATATTTTTTTATTGACAACTTACTACGGCGAGGGGCCGTGCCCACAACATACCAAAGCAAAACGAAGACGACGCTGTCCGTGGACTGCGTGAAAAACACATCTCCGGCTCCGGCTCTTCGAACGGCTCTCTCCAAACTCGGCCATGTTAGTAACCGAAGCCTTTCTCCAGGCTCGCAGGTGCGAAGGGCTCAGCTCCCGACGTCACAAAAGCCGCGAAATCCTGACCTCGAAGGACGCTGGCCTCGCCTCGGGGAATGCAGGCGGCTTAACTAAAGTTCCCCTTCCCTTTGAGTGTCAAGGACTCAACGACAATTTCAGGGCAGCGCAACAAAATTCCAAAATAGCAATACTCTGACTTTACGAACCTTACAGTGAGGAGAAAACCGGACGACAAAATAACAAACAGCTTAGCGTTTTTTTGTTCCGTCTTTTTTTTTTAGGGTTTACTCGCCTGTACTATTTTAGCTTCAATAATAGACAAACCAAAATGCAAAAAGAACACACACAAAAACATCCCCATCATTGAAATAAACAAAAAAGAAAAGAAGCAAAAGAGAAAAGCGGCAGCATATGCACTGTTGAAGCAGCTTTGGAATGCTCATAATCACTTGGTTTGAAAGCGTACCTAGTTGACTTCTTTAATCGCTGCAGTGGGTAATGTTTACATGCTTGCCTTCAGCACGTGAATCGTGGAACTTCCTTTACGTATATAGACTTTCAAAAACGAGTTCAAGAGCTAAGCTGTTCCCTGACGCTTTTTTCAAGAATGATTATTGACCTACAATTTCAAGCGTGTCATCAACTCTCCAACAGAGTCGGCACATTCACGTCAGGCAGCATCGTCCGCCCTAGGCGAGAGCGATGTTGTGGCCAACGACGCCGGTCTCTATGTCGCAAGCCTCGATTTCGAGCAAATCTCCAGCCTGTGCGGAGCATTCGTTTTGTTAAATAAACTTCCTGGGGAAGTACTGGTTTTGACACAGATGTGGAGGGACCGCACCGCTTAGCGCGTCTCGGCGGTACAGGCAACTTGCATTTGCCCAGAGGCCTTGTGTCCTAAGGTAACCCGCCTGCTGCAAATCCTGGCCACCATGCTCGTTAGCAGCGCTGAAGCAGAACTTTTGTTCTCGAGACTCCGAAGACTCAAGTCATACCTGAGTGCTTCAACGTCACAGGGGCGCTTGCTACTCCGTTCTAAGCTGAAACCAGACGCTCCGCCTTCAACGCGAGCTCGCTGGCTTCGGCAGTGCTTTGGTTGCGCGTGCCTGCGCAATCACACTTGTTTTTGCAAAGGCAGAAAGCTCGCGCTGAAAGCGGAGCTTCTAGTCTGAGCTTAATGGTGAACGCAGTATAGGGGCTGCGCTTTTGAACATTCACCGGAATATGCAAATCAGCCCCGAAAGGGCCGTCTCGCATCTTTCTATCGACCGACGGCGGCTTCCACTAAATGTTTAGACCCCATGAAATGATAGAAACTGGTACTTTTCTCTGTCCCTTTCACGTAAAACGACAACGAAGAACGGAAATAACCTAAAACATGACTATACAACGATAATTTCCGAAAAATGTTATCCACGCAGGAACAATGAGCGTAACGCTTCGCTCATTGCCCTAGTGCGCATTGCAGTTTTTGTGTTTAATCGTATTCTAAACTTCACTATTCTCTGGCACTCTTCCGTAGATTTCAGTCATTGGATACCCGAGTGTTCCGCATTGAAGTGCACGCACCGTAATTTTTTGTGAGCCTGTCTGGACTTTTCTGTTCCAAGCCAATGATAATATTTCATGACCGCGTTCTTTCGTCGTTTAACATTAAATTTCCCCTTTTTAAATATTGAACGAACGAGATGTGGCAAAGAAGGTTGGATTTTTGAAACAGGAAAATAGTAAATTCCCTCGCTACGCCACTGATACACACTTTATTATACCTCAAGCCAAATGAATCTGAATTCCTTATTTGATGAAACGAGTGACGACGCACTGATGCAACTGTCATCTTTCTTTACACTGATTTTGAACGCCTCGAAAATTTCCCCTTCGTTTTCTGTTCCTACTTGCCCGGAATCTGTGTTTTATCCAGCAAAGGGTCATGCGAGCACTTATCACAGTGGACTGCCAAGTTCCCCAAAGGAGACCGTTTTACAGAAAGTTCATACAGTATGTACGATCGGGTGGTGCACGAAAGCACCCGATGTCAAATGCCCCCGACTGACACCCGCCCTTTTGCCCTGCCTTCAAAAGGCTAGTTTTATCAAAAGCCCATGACGCGAATTCCCAGATCATGTGGCCTGGGAATTCGCGTGACGGCGGAGCATTCTGCTTTTAATTAAGAGACAGTAAGTGTGCACGCGAGCGTGTGCAACGTAATCATGCCGTCATTTGTAGACCCTCAACATATTAGGTTAAGACATGGAACAATGCTGGTTGAAGCGTGCACACGGATTCTGCACGTGGGGCTATAATGCTACACCCGATACGATTGCCCACATGTCGTTGATATTTTAGACTACCGATGTGGCGCATTCCTCATGTTTGCGTGCATGTTGTTTTGTGCGCATGCTCTCCTGTGTTGTTTATTTTGAGGCATAAGCTAGTTAGCTTTACTGGTGCTCTGAGGGAACGCCAAAGTGGCCGACAATCTTCTTGAAATTTATATCGCCCCTTTTTCCTTCGTTGGGAGACATTTGGCTTATTATTATCTTTTTAATTTTGACATGAGGCTTCAAGCTCAGTTCGGTGCTTCGTGTTTGTCAGTCCCTTTTTGTCCTCTTGTTCTAGAATTATCATGCCTAAGCAGTCTCTACCATATTGGTTTTTGGATACCCGGATAGCAAATACCAGCTGAGACAAACGGAAGAATTCGAGAGAGGGAAGAGTGCAGCGGAGGGGCTCGCCGATGGCCTCGAAACGGGTTGCTTACGAAGGTCCCTCGGCCTGGCGCAAGAACTCTATCTCTCCCTCGAAAAGGGCGAGAGAAGGTGATGAGAAAACAGTTCCCCTCCCGTTTTCCCCACCCACATTCACTAATCTCTCCAAATCTCCTTTGTAAGCGTAGGAGACTCGGCGTCCTCGTCCTTGAAGGAGGAGGGCTCCCTTCGTTTCTAAGCTGACAGTGTCGGAGGAGCTACGCGCCCGCCAGACCATGTCATCGCCTGCTCCGCTCTCTGCGCGTGGTTACGGGAGGGAGCGTGATCACGTGATTAAAGCCAAACGTGCGATTGGTTCACCGAGCACCTTAGCTTCCTCTACACTTTCAGCATAGGAGTGACGGAGTCCAGCCCGCGAAGCACACACACACACACACACACACAGAAGAGAAAGTGGGATCGCGTGAACCAAGGCCTAACGATAAGGTAGGGACTGGAAGACGGTGGGGACGGTCCCCTCAATGTCCAACATTCGCATCCGCGAACTGCAAAGGGGCAGATGCGCTTCGCAATTTATGGAGTTTTTTTTTCCGGCAGAGATAGCTCTTTTCAAGAATGGCAAGATCAACATGCTCATATCAGGACACCCTTGTGTCAGTTTCTAAGTTGTTTGAGTGCATTTTATTACTTAGCGGACATTTCTTTATCGGGCGAAGCGGCTCAACATCTCCTCTATCCACGCTACCCTTACTGGAACCGGTAAGAACGATGGTTTAATGCCAAGTGCGATCTTCAACATGCGGATTGTCAAGACCTTGGATATTCTGTCGGCAGCGCCTACACACCGGTGATCTTCCTTTGTTGTGGGCCTACATGTCACCACTAGCTTCAACGGACCGAAGACACGACGGACCGCTTTCTCTTCCATGTGAGTGACAAGGAGAGGATCCTCTCCTTCATCTTGACCATCGGGGACATGTGTTCTTGCTACGCAATGTACGTTTTGCCATGATCCGATGAGTTTGAACCGCGTCTAACTCTGGGCCGGTAATCTCCGACGAGTAACGCGTGTAGTCCACAGCGATCGGCCCGAAAGGTCCTGTACAGCGTTATTTGTAAGTGCTTTTTATTGTAATAGTCCGTGAGAGACGTTCTGATTGGTTATTTTTGTGTTTGAAGTCAATTTTAGTTCATTTTTTCTGTTAAAATATGGCTGTCTTCTTGACGGTAGATGTGTGCTGTAGTGAAGTCCTCCCAGTATGTCCAAAGCCGAATTCCACAGGGCGTTGAGTAGTCCTTATTTGCCAAGATTCAGCTTGTTGGGTGGTTGTGGAGTGTCAGCGATGTCACCGCGCTATGCAAGTGTATTTGCCAGTAATTGTCTTTACTCGACAAGTTTCTTTTTTTTATGTGAGTGATTTTTTGATTCAAGCATCATGTTCCGTTCAACTGTCATATTTTTTGTATAAGAGGGTATTTATTGGACTGATAATTTAGTTGTACATTTGACACTGGTGAGCTGAAGGGGAGGCCAGCGGTCTGATTTATAACTTGTAAATAATATGGAGGCAATATGGGTACATTTATAACTACATATTTCTGTGCCGCAAACACCGCAATCCTTAAAACTGTTTCTTTTTTTCTTTTATATGAACGTAGAAATATAGGTGTGAACTTAAATGTCGAGATTGTAATAAACATGTCTTAAGTCTAGATGAAGGATTGAGGGACGCTGTGATGTTGCAAGAGTAGGGCTAAGCAATATATAGATTAACCTTTATACTATTTGAAAAAAAAAGAGCTCTAAATTCGACCTTGCAATGCATGTGCCTGCCCCTACATTCAGAGTGGTGCAACCAGTTCATCCGCATGCAATAAAAAATATAGAGCCCACATCTATCGTGCAGCAGCACGATGAAGTGGCACACATGAGCAGCTCGCTGACTCTCTAGTAGTGTCGGTTGTGGCAGAGCTTAAGCTCGCCGAGATGCATGTTCTGTTTTGACATGTGGCCCATTTATCAGTTATTTTAATACTCGCCAATCTAAACCTGTATGTTCTTGGTTTGGGCTACTTTTAAATTTTTTTTCTTCTTGTTTTGGTTTGTTTAGAATTCGTGCATTTTAGTAGGTATAATTGTTTTTTTATTAAGGTTCAATGGTACTTTATAGCGAATTAGCCCCTTGTAGAGCTGTAGTTACAATATTTAATGAATGGTCTCCCCAAACTTAGATGTTACTTGCATTCGCTAGCATCCTTTCTAAAGTTGTGAAATAAACTATAATATACGGCAGTCAGCACTGAAACCCAATAGGTTGTTCACACTAATTTATCTATAAAAATCTTCCTAACATATTGCATGCCACTTGGACAAATGCAGATGTTAAGAAATTGCATCATCCCACCTCTCAGTCTAGTCTATATAGAGCTATGTCTTTCACCGCTATGGGCAGAGGCCAGCTGATTTGCTACTGTTTGGAATGTGGAGGGGTGATGTGCAGGGAAGCTAAACTCTGTCCCCCTCTCTCATATTGCCTGCTATAATTGTTCCAAAAGTCAGGGAGAAGTGGGGGGGGGGGAACTGCCCCCGCCCCTTGCCCCCTTCTTCCGATGGGGTGCAAACTTGGGGATGCCATAAATAAATGCAATCGCTTATGGCTGCCATTGCATACAAAGGAAAACAAATACAGCGAGAGAGAGAGGGATGTGGCTTATCTTTCTCTTAGGTGTTCATATCAGAAGGGATACGGACGGTTTTGGATGGTTGCGGCTGAGCGAGCTAGCAATGAGTGCTGCCTTAGTGTTCGGTTGGGACTCTTGTTCAATCGGCAAGAAAGCAAGTCCCAGCCAACTATTGGAGCGCATCCTATGAATGCCTCCTGGGATTTTCGAAAATGTTCTATTGTCTCGCAAATGAGTGCACTGGTATTAACTAAGGGCATTTAGCGAGCTGTTTTCTCTCTTTTAATATTGCTGACTCTACATTTAAGCATTCATTCTTCACAGGAGGAGGGACACGACCGATCGACCTATCCGCTGATGCGAATCAACGAAGAGGACTCAAGTGCCATAACTGTGGTGTTGGAGGACCACTCCTTTGAGGTGACGGATATTGTGGCTGGTGCAGCGCTCGTTCTTGCATTGCACGGAGTCCACGACATTTCTTACCGTCAAAAAGCAAGCCAGTCACTCACAGTGATTGGGCACTTCATTGGTTTGAAGTACAAAATAAAGTCCGTCTTGGCTTTAGACTTGATCACGAAGTTAAAAACTTGTTAGCCAGAGGAGGTTTGTGTGCCATTTTGCCTTTTTTGCCATGTGCTGAAATTAAAGTCTTGGTTTATTAAACTCTATTCTACTGTTTTCTTTCTATGCTGACTTTTCATGAGAACCTATAGCCTCTGTGCAGGCTCATGCTCTATATTTTATGTCATTTTCAGTAGCAGTTCCACATTTCCTACGCAACAACTCCTACAATAAGGACAAAAGTATTCCAAATTACAGTGAAATCAAGGGAGGTATTGACATTCCATAGAATAATTGCAAAATGAAAAGTACAGTGGTCGCACTTCAACAGGCTAAAAATGTCAATTGCTAAAAAAGTTACTTTTTAAATTTTTTTCAGCAAGTTTTTTTTTTACCAACAAAGCCAATTTTACATTTCCGTTCTTCTAATTCTGTTTTCAGGCGCCTACGTTACTTTTCACTGGGTTAACTTACACTCAACAACACAATAAAAACCACATTTAACTGTATAATTGAGCGGAGCTTGTGTGACCCCTTCCTTAAGAGGGTGCTAATTTTTTTATGCAGAGTTTAGGCAACACATCAAATGGGGCTGTACTTACTGTACACAATTTTTTCTGTAGAGTAATTACAGCCCCATTCCAAGTGTTGCCTAAACTCTGTATTAAAGAGTTAAGTACTCTCTAAGGAGGGGTCATACAAACTGCTCTAGTGTGCTGTTATGTGACATTAACTCTTGCTACAGAGCATAGTTAACTCTTTAATACGGACTGTAGGCAACACTTCTAATGGAGTTGCATTTACTCCACAAAAAGGATATAACAACTCTTCCTGGAGAGCGTGCTTAACTCTTAAATACAGAGTTCGGGCAACACTTCTAATGGAGTTTTAGTTACTCTCCACAAACGAGTGAATTCAACTCTTCCCGGAGAACATGTTTAACTCTTGCATACAGAGTTTAGGCAACACTTCTAATAGAGTTGTAGTTACTCTACACGAAATGGTGAGGGTAACTCTTCCTGGTGAGTACGCGTAACTCTTGAATACAGAGTCCAGGCAACAATCTAATAGAGTTGTAGTTACTCTACACGAAGGAATGAAGGTAACTCTCCCTGGAGAGCATCCTTCACTCGTCAACAAGGAGTTTTGGCAACACTTCTGATAGAGTTATAGTCACTCTACACAAAGGAGTGAAATTTACTCTCATCAAAGAGTTTAGGCAACACTTCTCATGGAGTTATAGTTACTCTACACAAAGGAGTGAAGTTAACTCTTACACTTACACATCAAAAGAGTAACCCTGACTCTCTCAAAAGTATTGGAGTTACTCTCTATAGAAGAGTTAAGTGAACACTTGTATGGGAGAGTTAAACATACACTTGCCTCCGAAGAGTTATAGTTACTCTTTAAAAGAGTGGATTCTGTGACAAGCCATTTACACTCCAAAAAGAGTTAAATCGACACTTTCTTTTTTAGAGTGTAAGACCATCTAAGTCCACCATCAAGGCACAACATGCGTACTAAGTTAATTTGTGCAACACATTTTTGAAAAGTGATTAAGATCAAGTGGAACCACACGAGAAACCAAGGTAATGGTAAATTTGGGTGTTTACGTGCCAAACATATGAAGGGCATCTGGCACACCCAAGCGGAGGACTGAGGATTACTTCGACCACCTGGGGATCTCTTGATGTGCAACCAAAAGTTTGGTTACGCAGCGCCTTCTCCGCAATAAGCCTCTGTCATATTGCGGGCAGCTCAGGACAACATAGCAAAGGTTCTGATCATGTGCTGCAGCTCAATGTCCAGGGGCATGTACAGTAACAATTAGGAAAGGAGCAGTCTACTGGGCTTTACAAATTCATCTCAAACAGATTCGGTGTTGAAACAATGTAATCGAGAACAAAAATACACTTGTGGAGTTCTGTTTGAGGAAGGGGGACAATGAGAAGCTGATTGTCGGAGGAATACACAGGAACGAATTGGGAAAGTGAGTAGTTCATGCTCTCCTGTACTATTGTCTCAGAATCATCGATAAAAAACTCGTGGAGGACAGCATACACTTCCATGCCGTTCTTCACAAAGCACTCAATGGATGCATAGCAAATACCGTTTTCAGTAGTACATCTGACTGTTCTGTTATTTCTAAGTTTCTGGTTTTCATAAATACTAGATGTGAAAGTGACACAACCAATCGTTGCCCTCTTGTAGATCAATGCATTGTCGAACATAGACTGGGTCGATAAGAAACTTGCTATCTTTCTGTTTGCTTGACATGGGCGTCCATGGAGTTTTACAGATCCGTCTGTCGTCTGTTTTGGAAAATGAACATTCCGAATTCTGTTCAAGACAGAAAATGCAGCAGAGCCCCTATCCATGCGTCGCTCAATTGAGTTAAGTGCATTTCCGATCCCGACAAGAGTAGCAAGTTGCTTATCGATTGCCCTAGTGCCTTGGATAACTCTAACTAGTTCACCATTTCTATCTTCGAAAAGGAATGCAGACGTTGCCCAGAGGGGGCCCCAACGTCTTACAGAAAGACTGAGATGTGTTAGCTGGTGCATGTTGAAAGTTAAAAACTGTGGTGCATAAAGTGATGCGGTCTCTTCAACAAAGCGACTAAGAAATTTTTCTGCCAGATCGATTTCGTGACGTCTCACAGACTCCTTCAACAGCATATGGATGGCGGAGACGAGGAGGACAAAATGTTGCAGATGAGCCAGTGGAAGAATGCCAGAAAGTACAGGAATAGAATAAAAAAGTAGCCATGCCCTGAACTCGCTTGCTTTCCAATACAGTCTATGCCTGACAGAGCGTGGCGTTCTTGTGATAAAATCGGGTGGCTGGATGGCCAGCAGCCTCTCGTCGATTGTTTTCAACTGTCGTCCGAGGTACCATGACTCTGCATGATACTTACTGTCAAACCAGGTGGCCATCAGCATTTTCACTACCCCTAACAGTACACAGTGCATGTAATCTATCACAAAACTGGATGCCAAATCAAAACGGGGAATCAAACTCAAAACAGATGGCCCTTTTACGCCCTGTACTACACTTTGGCTATTCACAGCCTGTACGGCCTGCTGCTTCATGCCACTCCCCGTTCGCAAAGCATGCGTACCAGGAACGTAAATCCATGATCGGGAGGAGCCATTGCGCTGACAAGTTTTGCCAGGGGCCTCACATAGAGAGCACCCATGCAAGCCATTAAACTGGCGAATATTCTGCAGCAGAGCCTTTGCTACGGCGTCCACAGATGTGACTGGTGCAAAAATACGGGATATCAGTTGTCGTCCAGTTACAGGATGAGTCCATCTCAAACCCTGCAGTGCGAGTTTTTTCACTTCCATACAAAATGGTCGAAGAAAGGTATTAACATCAGGCTTTGAGCCACACCAAAGAAGAGTCAGTAGCTGAAATTTCTTGCGTAGTCGGGGGGGCAGTTCAGGGATTACACAGTGCAAGGGCCACAAGGAAGAGGTTGAGCTTTTGAACACCTTAACACCATCAGTGTTCCAGAATAAAGAGAAGTCATATTTGCCGCTTCCGGATCTCACCTTCTTGTATTCATCCCCATCTGTTAGATCACTATAGGCATCAGAAGTGCCATGGTTTGGTGGTGAGAAGTATTCATACATCCTGTCATCCTCTAAGAATGAGCGCAGCGTTGGAGCTAACTCTATCTGTAAAAATCTGCCGCAGTTGATAAGTGATTTGGTGCACAATGGACAGCATGCGATTCCAGCAGAAACAGAGGTGTGGCAATTCTTGCAAAAGAAATGTTCTTTTGCTGGATCACCAGATCGATACTTCGAAAGGAGCTTGAAAAAACTGTATGTCGTTGACGGAAGAGAATGTGGGCGGGGCAGAAATGAGTTGAGAGCAAATAACAAAGCTGAAAGAAACTCTCGCGTGAGGTTGAATTTGAAGAACAAGTTCATCAGGATGACACAAACTTCAATGCAAGACATAGAACACCCATCAAAAAGGGAGTGTGGGCCAAACCTTCCTGTACACAGCTGTCACCTGGGTATTGTTCACCGGAGGAGGTACTGTCTCCATCATCGGCTTCATCAGAACTTGAAACACTGATGTCCGAGCAGAAGCTCCTCTCTTCTTCAGCATCACTTGCATCCTCTAAACCACCCTCTTGTCGAAGAGGAATTGGGCTGCTTGCAAGCTGATCAGGGCTTGCGCTGTTCGGAGGTTCGGAACAGCCTGCATCTTCAGAAAGCTGGTCCCACCGAGCTTGGGTTCGTCGTGGGACCTATCAAGTTGGAAAACAAAAAAAACATGTTTCTTTTATTACGAGTACTGCAATTTCAAACATATCTAAAAAAAATGAGCCTTTGAAATGCAGTTGCATAATTTCATGCTAGCAGAGGCGACATTCGGTAGATATCCATGCTCCAACTTAGCTATCACCAAGAACTCAGCAACAATGAGCTCAGATGGTGCAGCGGTTAGTATGCTGGGCCAGGACTTTTTTTATATCTGTGTTGAATATCCAGATTTAATTTGCGTCTTGTAAACAGTTCCACTTTCTTTTGCTTGTATAACCTGTGCAGACGCATGACAAGTACAAAACAAGTAGCTTGCTCTCGAGACGTTCACTTCGTTTGAATTTCGGGAAAGAAAGACGAGCCTATATTTTGCCGGCAGCTGGCAGAGTTGTCTGGGCGGACAAATGCTGGCAGTTTCCTCACACTTGCTGGCTGCAAACACGTCACTATATTGTCGGCATTATATACATATGTTTATAGGGTATGGCAGCCAGAGAGAAAAAAATTGCCGGCAGTGGTTCTACGATGGCTGGCATTAATCATGCGACTACTGCTGGCATATTTTTGGGGTTGTTACTGTGCCAGCAGATGGCAAAATAGGCCTGGAAAAAAAATGCCAGCTGATAGCTCGGATCAAAATTGCTAGCAGCACTCATTCTTCGTGTCTACATCATGCCAGCTGCAGTCAATGTATGCGAGTACCATGCGTACTGGGACTGAGCAGAAATCGTAACTGTCAATTTGGATACCCTTAGCAAAAAGAGGCCGTACTTGAAACGAATTTGAAATATATTGAATATGAATATTCATTTTGTATTCATTCTGTATTATTTTGCGCACTCGAAATACGCAAGTAATGTATTCAAAATATATCATAAATATTAATCAGAAATGATTTTAGATATACCAAAAATATAATTCCTTCCACCTCAAGATGTCATTTGTGTGTTAAAAAGCGACTACGCAATTTTTTTATTTTTTTTATTTTATTAATAAATGTATTTTTGTGGTATTTGAAGCCTCTACTAAATACATCCCTTAACTACACATTAGAAACGTA
Source organism: Ixodes ricinus (assembly GCA_037355805.1). Lineage (NCBI taxonomy): Eukaryota > Metazoa > Arthropoda > Arachnida > Ixodida > Ixodidae > Ixodes > Ixodes ricinus. Next base: position 16,449 of record JAZHYW010007063.1, read on the forward strand.
CACTAACACAAACACCATGACGCACTGAACGCCTGAATCACGTGTCCCGTTGAATGCTCTAGAGCCTTATATAGCCTACATATTCAAGGTAATCATGTGGTCGGTGACCAGCTCTGCACTTATTAAGGTTCTAAGTATTCTATCTTCTCCTAGGAGTCTGTCAAAGGGGAAACAATGTATTGAAGTTCGTGGACGATATCTCTTACTAAAAAGCATTGGTACAACTAATAATAATTAGGCGCAGTCGCTAAAACAATATCCACAAAAACGGCGTCTAGAAGAAATGTTATTGTTTCTCTGCATAGCACCACTCAGGATGAAGCGAGTCAAGCTAGATTCTTTACTGTAAAATAGTAATTTTGCTTTTCTTTACTAGTTGACTATTTAATATGGTCATTAGCGTCACTATATTAAAGTCACTGCTCACAGCACATACAATGGCGAGTATACACATTCAGTGAACTAACATTGCGCTAACACAATTCCACGCGAAACATATCTGCTCACAGCTCTAGCTGAAGCTTTCCAGCATCAGCAAGTGTTGTGGTTGTAGTTCCCGAACCCCGTTTGTGATTAGTGTGCAAGAAACTCATCAGGTATGTTCTTGATAGAAAAAGGAAACAATAACATAAACTGCTCTAATTCATCAGTGCGATGCTGCACAACTCAATTGACAAACTAATCAAATGTTGTATTTAGGCAGTTCAATGTACTCCACATCTGCTTAAAGTGAATTTCTGATAGGCGAGGTTTTCAATACTTTAGTAGTTGAAGTCAGACTACCAAATTATTGCAGTCGAAAGGTACTTAGGTTATAACACAACAGTATTTACGATTTCCAGGTTTAAGAGTATTCTGCGCATATTTTTGATCGCTGCCTTTTTTTTTTAGGGTTGGAGTATATTTTGCAAGAAATAAACTAATATTTTAAGAAATCTAATTGAAAGGTATTTTGTACCTACTAATTCAGTATTTACATTTTCAGAACGCATGAAGAGAGCTCAAATGTAGTTGAAATAGAGGCATTTTAAAACTATTTTCAGAAATATATTTTGGAACTAAGTAAAAAAAAGAGGTGTGTATTTTCGGTCTATTTTGTGTGTACTTACAATTATGAGCTGTACTTCAAATACACTCAAATTAGAATGTGGTATATTTCAAACGTCTTAGTTTTCGCTAAGGGTAAGTTTGCCGAAAAGATTCCTGAATATAATTACTTGCAAAAATATTACACATTTGTACAGCGTAAGCTGTCTGCCACAGCAAGGCATCATTTCCTATACGCTGACGAAAAATCTACGTGTAGCCTGGTGCTACGAATATAATAATAATAATAATAATTGCCTTTATTTCCATCAAAGATGGGGGAGATCGAGGAAAAAAGCTGCTATAGAGCAGCTTGACGAGTCTGTGCAGTAGTAACAGTACACTAGCCTAAGCCAAGGCCTAACCCCCTTCTCGATAGAACAAAGCAGCGGTGAACCTTTAAAGTCTAACTAGAAATGAAAATCTTTCTAACCTTGCCCCTAAATTGTCGCGCTGCCGGGAGTGATTGGAACGTCGAAAAAATTTGAATCATCCATACAGTAGGTTCGGCCTACAGAAGCGGCAGACTCTTTCTTTCCTCCCGTGGCGGCGCGTATCGAAAGGATTCGGACGGCGCTTGAACGATCCGCTTGAGTGGTCGTGACAAAGAGTGACGCAGGTACAGTACTTACGACTTCGCTGCTGCTTGTCAAATACTTCTTGTAGGGACCGCGCTTCTGCCTGTTCATTCTGAAAGGCTGTGCAGTATGACCCAAGTACCAGGATGCCAACACGGGTAACTCGACCTTTAGTAGAGCCACAAACAGTGGCAAATCCGTGCCGTTCGACCACGCGTAAACGCTTCCACGCCAAGGCCTCTTTCGACGCCCGTCGCCCGCCCGCCTCGTCAGCCACAGCCGGCTGCGCCAAACCACGTGTAGCCGAGTCAATCCAGAGGGAATTTTCAGTGTTTTATTAGGAGCAGTGTTGATTCATAAATAATAAAGTCGGTAATGCATTTTTTTATTTATACAAAATATAACTCTACTTATTGACTTTTTAAAGATTTATTTTGTTTTTGAATTGGTTGGTGGCTGGTTAATTGCGTTGGAATTTCGCCTCGTTTGCTGGCAACAAGAGCAGCCGGCGCGAAGCTCTTCCTGGAAAGTACTCTACCCGCCGGGTGATAGTTGCAGGGATGTAAAGAGAGAAGTAGTATGGTAGAAAATAAATATAAAAAAATGTTTTTAATTAAATAATTCAAGGCTGGGTGGCGTAAGCTACCGCCCATATAAAAGCAACAGCCTATATCCACCATCCAAATGCGGCGAGCAAGCGGATCTCGGTGGGAAACGCCTCGGCCGCGAGTTCTTTGCTTTTTGAAACGTGTCTCGTGGTTGTTAGTCAATAAATAAAGTACGTACGCTTTTTGGTATTTTCTTTCACTTTCCTCGAACGCCCAGTCTCGTTCGCGAGACAACAATGGATTTCTGAAAGCCGAGAGAAAGGCGACGCAACCATCGCCACGAGTAGCAGACGACGCTGCGCATAAAACGGTGTACCGACCTCGCAGAGAGCAGGCATCGTCATATTCAGGCGTTCTCCGTTCGTTGTGGCGCATCTGACTGTTGTTAATTGTCAAAAAAAAAAAAAGTTTTACATAATGGATTTTTTATTTTCCTTGAAACTGCTGTGGGCACACTATAGTTGCATGGGCGTCAGCCTTCCCCCAACACGAGCACGCCTGTACATTTCTGCCTCCCAAGTGCAATAAATAATATCAAAGTCTCAATAAAAGGCACGCGCTAGCCATACGACCAGCAGATGACGGGAGGATCGTCTAAGTCGACGTGCCTAATTCTACGAAATTGTGACTGCGGTGAGGGCTGCCGCCTTCGCACGCTGATTTTCAGGAACTTTGGGGGTGGAGAAGAATTCTACTCGTAGAGTTTTAATCGTTTCGAGCTCTCTTGGTGCAGTTGCAACGCTTACACGGCATAATGAACCATCGCCGGAATGAACGAAACGTTCCGCGTTCAGATCTCGAAATGCTGCCTCAGGTGTCGTGACGACTCCTCTTCACGCGTGCACGTAAAGAATATCGCGTTGAACATCTGTTTTGCTTTCTACAACAAGTACAACAAGGACTTTGTAGCCATAATTGGTAGGTCGAATGTACGGCAGACAGCAAAATATCTCGACCGTGGCGCACCCTGGATTCTTTTTTACTTTTACCCCGGTACCTTGAAACCCAAATTGCAAAACAAAAAAAATTACTCGTGACGAAAAGCACGAAGTATAACACAGTGTGAAATTTATTTAGTCGAACTAAATTACTAATAAGTAAATACATTTCTCGGCTTTTCTTTTTGTGCGTTTTTATCGGTCAAGCAGAAAAATGTTTTAATGTGAAAAGATACCAGCCAATCCAATCCGTTGAGCAATCGTAAGATTTTGTGTGTTTACCCCAGTTTACCGTTCTCTGTCACCTGTAACTGCACGCAACGCAATGACTGAACGCAACGACGGCAACGACGGCGAGTTTGTGCTTGTATATTTCGAAGAGGAGAACAAGTACGATGTTGTCGGCGACGTGTACATAGAGGAGTTGTGCGAGTCGGCAGCGCCCCTTGCCGTGGGAGCCATCGTCCACGTGCTGTGGCAGGACAGGGGCGCCTTCCCTGCTGTAGTAATGGGCCTTTCCGGTAAGAACCCAGCTTCATAGTTCTTATATGTAAAAGGTTTATTGAGCAAATGGTGCAACCGACAGTTGCGTTAAGGTAGGGTCACTGTGCAGATACTGGTGAGTTTTCGTAGATCGTTTTTACCTTCCCGCAGCGTTCTCCCCGACCCGCTACGATAACCGGAACTAGTCTACAGACAAGGCCATCGGCTCGCAGGCGCAGTAGCGGATTCTTCGTTGCGGAAGGCTTAGCAGAGGGGGAAACACGATCTACGAAAACTCCATATTATTAGTGAGTTTTAGTATTGCGTATACGAGCAAACGTAAGCGCTGTGCGTTAGTTTTGCGTTCTCCACGCTGCGCATGCGCGAAGTCGCCATGCGCCAATCCAAGGGCGCAGTTTAGGCTGCGCGCTCGCGCAGTGTGGAACACGCAACGCTAACGCACAGCGCTTGCGATACTAAAACCAACTATTATCATATCTGAGGGGAGAAAGGGCGGGCAGTGTTTTAAACGCGGGGCGTAAGTACAGTTTTAGCAGATCGCTTTTACGCTAGATAATGATACTCTGTACTATGCCGACCACCTTTTTGCATGTTTTTATCGTTATACGAGTTGAGAGAAAAAGAAATATCTCAGTATGTTTTTACCTGGCATCACCGTCATGTTCTCTCGATCAGGATTTCAAGAAGGAAGTGTCTAGAGTTCCGTCCAGACGGAACGGTAGTCACCACTGAAGTTCGTTCCATACTCAACGAACGTTAGTAAACTGTGTTAAGTTACGTCCAGACAGAACTATGAACTTATATAAACTGAAAGACGGGGGCACCGCCGCAGTGAAGCGGCGTGTACAGGTAGGCGAGGTGAATTAACATTTTTGTAATGAGCCGCCGCGTACTGTCGTCACAAAGCGGTGTGGATGGGTGGTTAGGTTAGCACGTGCCCTAGTGATACATGCGTGTTTAATCGACACTCATTAAGCCCTAGAAAGATGACTTCGGAGTCGGGACATTAGCAGTTTAGATGGAACTCTAGTGGCGACTATCGTTCCGTCTGGACGGAAGGCTAGCCACAACCTTACACGAAGAGTAAATCTATACGCGCTGCGTCATGCACCTTGACCAGAAATGGCTATAGGTGGTATTCACTGAGCCTGCAGGTTCGATTTTGCCAGGGAGCGCCACGGTCGATCCGCCATCTTCGAGGTCGCCGTTTCACTGGCTTGGGTATGCGGTCGTAGTCGTACGTTGGTAGTGTGTGCTAATTTTATAGAGTTGAAGAAGCTTCGTTGAACAAAAGAGAGAAAAAGGTTTATCTCAGGGGCGGGCCGTTTTAGTTTCCTTGTTGCCGCCGAGTACCATGTGTAAAGGCTGAACCGCATGTAAGCAATTTAGCGAGCGACGGGACGAGCGACGATACAAGCGACGACGCCCCGCTTCGCTGTCGCTCGGTTACTCGCGCGACAATGCAAACCGCATGAAAACGACGGGAGCAAGCGACCTAGGCGACTAGCGACGTTTTCTAGAAATCCAAAAACCGTGCGACGCGATGACCAACCGTGAGAAATCTCCGTCGCTCGTTGTCGCTCGCTAAATCGCTTACATGCGGTTTACCCTTCATTGTCGCTCGTCGCGTAGCTCGGTTTTGGGATTTCTAGAAAACTTAGCGCTCATCGCCATGGTCGTGTGCTCCCGTCACTTTCATGCGGTTTGCGTCGTCACGATGAGTGACCGAGCGACAGCAAAGCGGGTCGCCGTCGCTTGTCTCGCCGCTCGTTAAATCGCTTACATGCGGTTTTGAAATCGCTTGGGCTAATGAAAAATGCGCCACATTTTTCTGCGCACTCTGAGCTGCACGGTATGTTTCTGCACAGGAACGAACACCGAAGGCACGACATATGTATGACACAGGCGATGGAGCAACACGGTTACACGGCCGTAGTGCAGAAAATCCGCTAGAGAAAAACAATAAAGAAACTAGCAAAACAAAACAAAGTTTAATCACACCGTGCTACAAAAGCACCAAAGTAGAAAAATCAGTTCTTGCAAGAGCTACCACCATGGACACGGCGCGCGACACGAAGTACTTCATGGAGCCGAGGGAGCAACGCGGCCGCGGTGAACGAGTCCGATAGCTACAAAAACAAACTAAAACACACACAAAAAATATTCCAACGGCGCTTCAAAAGCACCAAAGTATAGGAATATCCCCTAGTTTCGGTCAAAAAGATCCTTTAAAGTGTTAAAATGCTGCTAAACCACGCTCAAAAGGTCCGGCCAGACGACACCCGCGATAGAAAGAGACCTCGAAGATGGCGACGATGGTGGGCGATGCCAGCGAACCTAGCGAGTGACGTCAAGTGAATGTCACCTATACACACTACGCAAAGAGCTCTCGCTATTTGGGTCACACTTTTCGGATGGCGCGTGTATCACTGGGGGGCGTGTTAAGCCAGCCCTCCGCCGCGGCGACAGTGTGCAGCTGCTAACTACAGAACTATTAACCCACTTGTCCCCCCCCCCCGTACACGCCACTTTGCGGCGTCCAGCCGGCAACCCGGGCCCTACTGTCCCCAATCGCACCTTCTGAAAGGGAGTCCCATACCATTTAGTTCAGCAAAGTTTCATAGACAACATCAGTTTTTTTGTTGTTTTTTTCCAGTGTTAATCGTAAATAAATCTCGTAAATATCGCCAGATGCCCACCAAAAACAAATGTTCTTCAAAAAAAAAAAAGAGGAAGCTTGTATCAGGTATTGAACTCGATCGAACCGGGGACTGCTGCCTATGAAGCAGACACCTAACCACTAAGCTGTGCCACCGCTTCGGAACCTCGTTGTAGTAATTACACGAGTTTCACGTAGTGCGTGTAGCCATTTCCGGTCAAGGTGCACGACATAGTGCGAATGGCTCTTACAAGAATCCTCTCGACTTTTGCGTCAGAGGCTAGTGTGAGTTTCCCTGAATATATGTCATGGTTGTGAAGCACAGAACTTTCTTTTTTAATTTCAGCTGACAAGGACAAGCTCCTAAGAAAAATGGAGAGATTAATAAAAAAAAAAAACAAGGCTCTTCACGGTGCAGATCATGGAAAGACGGGCGTAAGCTATATAATTAGTTTCATTATCTTATATATTCCCTGGAGGACATATTTGAGCTTACTTTTCAGTCCGTGCTAGCAGGCTTCCACTGATCTTCTGCAAATAACAAGAACCTCAGTGGTGTGGAATGCATGTTTTTGAAGTGTTGTGGAAGCTTGATGTATATGCCCGCAAAGTGGCTGTGCTATCGGCGGCAAAAGTTCACAGGCTGCGGAAAGAAACTAAAAAATTTATTTGTGGCGCTACCTTGCAATTACTTATGGGTGTGGGCGGTTCTTCATCCTTCAAAGAATCATCTACACTCAAGCAGCATGCCCAGACTTTAAGGCACTGCATTACATAAATTTTTTAGTATCTTCCCACGGTCCATAAACATTTGCAGCTGTACATTCGTGTAAGATATGAAAAAGGCCAAGCGACCGCACAGCCTCAAGGATCCTATTGCTATCTAATAAAAGAAGGCTGATCTATGGTGAGGCTATTGTGTGTACAAGCAGCATTCGACAGGCTATTGATTTTTGTCATCACTCCCACATGTCTGCCAGCTATTGCAGGGTCGACGCTGTTCATTGCTTATTTTAGATAAAGCTTGCAGCTTTCCGCTACAAACTGTAAGCGCGAGTACTGCTCTGGTGGAGCGTTGAGATAAGCTAGGCCAATCATAAACAACAAGCAGTGGAATGATCCATTTTCTTTGTCCTATAAACTATTTAAAAATTCAAAATGTTTTCAAGTGATTTCTGCTTTGTTTGCGAACAAGCTAAGTGTCACCGCCAAAGCCAGCATTGAGTGGGGAACAATTTCATGGCCTTAGCGGGCAGTGGCGAAAGAAAACTGAGCAGCCAGTGCTCTTTTCGGGAAGTTTTAGTTTAGGGCTGTTGTCACCATTGCATTGCTGTACTCCATTTACCCCTAAACTGAGAGGGCAGTGGAAGCTATCTGCTGGGTGGACCAGTCAACTCTTTGTATTGTGTCACATGATCATGCTCTTTGCTCATGCTCATATGAAGAGAGGGAATCGGGTGATAAAAGGCAGGCATGTGACCGGTCCACCAAACACGGTCTGCACCGCCTTGTCAGCTTAATGGTGAGCAGAGTACAGTGAAAGCGCATGCAGTACCTTTTGAAACATGGCTGAATTTTTCACGTGTGAACACATTTTAACAATGCTTCTGTGAGATATTACGCTGAATATACGAAAGATGCTAAACACGCATATTTTTATTTTGACTTTTCTGTTTTAGAACACACCTGCATTGCAGAAGAAAAGAGATCAGGATTTGCTCTCGGAAATCGGCGACGAGGCGGAGCTTCGCAAGGAAAATCTTCGCCTACACCAAGTGATCGACCACCTGCAGGAGAAATTGAGGAAAAAAGAGGAGTCGTTCGACAAGCTTCTTGGTAACTTTCTCTCAGAATTTCTCAGAGTATATGAGCATTTTGCTGGCTTGGCTTTGGCTAGGTCTGATTCGCCGAGGTTAGAACATAGTGTAAGAAATACATTGAAAGGAAAAATTCAAAAATAGCTGTAGTTCAGGACCGCTTTGATATCATTATAGATGTGTTAAATTCCTCTTAGTCACGGGACCCTTGAAACCCCCGGTTCAGGAAGGCTGCGATGTTTGAAAGGCCAGTAACATAGCTTGCCTCCACATTTGCTGGATTCCCAGCGGCACTATAGCACAGCCAGCAAAACTTTGACTTTGCCACTGTTTCCTTGTTTCCCTCCCGTGTTTTGAGCTGTTGGAATCTTTTATCGATGAGTCCGACTTTGCCGAAGGTGATCTTTGCAGGAAATCTTTTCGAGCCGGTTAGAACACAAAGCCTTCGCATCTGACACTGCCCAGGTGTCACTCTTGACGTACACTTGCATGCCTTCCCTATCGTAAGAACCTGCAGGAACCGGTGACTTCTTCTTTTGTGCTGTCTCACATCTCGCCGCACAACATTTTGTGTGAGTGCCACTCATGAGAGTGAGCATGGCTACATTAGCCTCAACCGGCCTGACCAGAAGTATCCGGCCAGTTGCATTATTGTATCGTAATTTAGCTTTCTGGTTGGTGGATGTCTGTCGCAGTCATGGCACTGGCCATATTAAGGCCTAGGTAAGAAGAAAAAAAAAAGGGAGGGAAATAAGTGTTTGCATTTGGGCCAGTTGGTGAGTATGCATTTGGCTAGTTTCATTCCGAGGGTTTTACCCGTGGAATGAAATAAGGACAGGGAGCTATGTACCTGTGCTCTACTGAACGGCATGAACAACCTTTGATCAGACCATTTCCAAAATTTGAAGCTCTTTTTTGTGAAAAGGTGCCACGCAGTGTTTTGCGGGAGCCAGTTGGCCATTGAGTTTTGTTTCGATTGAACAACCTTGGCTGATGACATCACGTCGTGACTGGTAACACTGCTTGTGTTCTCGATCAGGTGACTTCCCACAAATGTTCACTATTTCAGGCATTGCCGAGCGATACGGGAAGACTTGGGCACCTTTTTGCTGGTTCCCGATGTGCCAGATATTGTGCATGTGCAGGCATTGTGAGATGATGGTTTACTAGCTTGCCTCATAATGGGTTTACTACGGTTGATCGAATGCCATTTCATCGAAGCACGTTTAAGAGAATGGGCACGTTTTATCGAAGCACGGTTTAGAGAAAGCAGAGCCTCAGTTTAGACAAACGCCGTTTATCGAAAAGGGGATGCTTTTTAGCAAAAAAGGCTTTCCTACTTCTCGCGTGTATCCATGGTGCGCGTGTTAACCCATGCCCCTTGCTGTGCTCCCGCCGCTTTGCGGCAGCATTCTGCGGCAGCTCATAACAAAAATGTTAACTCACCCGATTTACCCGTACACGCCGCTTCGCAGCGGCCAAATTCGCTAAAAGGAGGCTCATTGCCATTTTCTCTAAACTGGGTTCTCTATAAAGGGATTCGATAAACCGGGGTCGGTAAAACGGCATTCACTAAAACGAGCTTCTCTAAACCGCATGCCTCCGCCTTAAGATTGCTTTAGCTCAGTTTTAACAAACCCTGTCTAGTACTGGTTCACCATCATTGAAGATTAGATACTTTGATCTCGAAAAGTGTTCTGTTTGCCAGAAGTTCGCTTCTTGTCACTCCATGTCACACAAAAAAAAAAAACAAAAAAACAAGCTGTGCTTTCACTGTATACTGTATATTGTAGCCGTTCATTGCGGCTGCAAGAACTTTTTATGCTGACCACAGGTTTCTGTTTTTTATCAGAACTCGACAGCTGCCTGAAGTCTGCACGAAAGATACAGCGTCATTTAAAGGTTCCACGATGCACATGTGGGGGCCGTGTTGTGGCGGAGGCAGCACCTGTGACTGGGCCGCCAGCTCTTCCCAATGGGCAAAGGCCCACCGGAGGGGAGCTGTTGCCTGCCCTGAATGTGCAGGCACCTCTGCAGGCGCCTCCTTCAAGGGACCCTGCCAATGAAGGGGCGATGAGCACGCAGCTCAAGTACCAATGGAGTGACACTGGTGTGAGTAATAAGAGTATCAGATATGTCTTTTTTAACATGGAATATGTTCTCAAATTTTAGCCTTTCATTACAAAATCCTTGAAATTCCTCGCTAAATTTAAGGGAGCTCTGTCGCAATTTCCAGATTTCGGTCAAAAATCGAGGGAGCTGGTCTCAGTCATTTGTAAACTAGAGAAATATCAACCGATTTCTGTTTGAAAACCTCCGAATTCACATGCTGAAAGTCCCTTGTAACAATGTTGCACCGTGGTTCCCACGTGAGCTGCTTGTGATCGAAGGTCAGGAAATGGTTAGATTCTTTATTAGCAATTCTGCAGCAGAACTGCCACACTTTGAAGGAAGATGTCTTACGTACCCTTTGCAATAATGTGTGGTGTGTAAAAATTGCAAGCTGAAAATTGTTTCTAAAATCGTTACACAGCCCCTCTAATGGGGCATGGAAGCGAAGCAAGACAGCATAAACATGTTCTGTGATTCAGTGCTTTCACAGGTGAGAGGGTGCAGGTTTTTCCTGGAGATATTGCAATATTTCAGGAAACCGCACAAGCCCATACAACCGAATGCTAACAGCATAAGCGCTGCGTGACGCAGGCCATGGCTGGTACTCGTACCAAGCGTCCGATGGCGCCACAGGGGGGAAAAAAGAAACTATGACTTCATCATTGTTTGTCAACATGCCCCGTTTGTTTGTTTATCTGTACCACTGTGTTAGCGCAAAATTTGGTAGCGGCGGCTAATGGAGTAACTCGAGCCGACCTGAGTTCCTCCGGCAGGTTATGTTGTGATTACACTGCACCTGCAGCCAACCCAGCTGACATTGCTTGCAGCCCTTGCAGCGGCTACCGAAGTAACTCGAGCCAACCCGCATTACTCCGGCGGGTCATGTCACGCCGGATGCGGTTGCGCGTGTACGTTTTGAAGTGCCTGCGTACGAAACGCCCATTCCAAATTCAGATAGAGCAAGTTGTGGAACACAGCCTCAGGATCCCGTGTGACTCCAAGTTTTGCGGCAGCGAAAGTGACGAAAGTCGATAGAACGAACAGATCTAGAATCAGCTACGCCGACAGCACCTCCGAGTCAAAGTGTTTAGAATCACGATCTCGCAATCTTGATGCTGTCTTTCACCTTCAAAATTGTCGACAGGGAGCTTTGTGAGATGCCATACCTCTTAGCAACTGTCATTTTCTTCTCATCGTTCCTCACTTTGGTGATTATTTTGACTTTGATGTCAAGCAACAAAACTTTCACTTTATGCAATGCGTCACTTATTGTTAAAAAAAAGCAGAGATCGAGTCGTGAAAAGATGCTTGTTGTCGCAAACGTAGTAGACAACATAGACAACTGATTGTACATCATCTGCAAAGTCGCGGAGTTGCTTTGTTCTTAATGTGTTATGGCGGGTAATTTTTCTTTATGCAAGCTGTCGTCATCATCACCAGTATTGTTTTTAAATTTTTAAACCGAGAAAGGCTTTATGTTTTTATGTTCGTTTTTGGGCAATCAAACTTCTGTGAAATTCTTCTTTTCTCGCGGAGGCTGCCGAAATGTCCATAGGCGACGCGTGAAGACTTAATTAAATCGAAATCGTGGTGCAAATCTACTTAGCTAAATCGAGAGAAAAAATACATGGTGTTACGTTCCAAGCCCCGGCAAGGCCGTGCTCCATCTAGGGCGCACTTATAGGGATGGTCTGCAACACCATCGCTCGGCAGAGGCCCTCTCGAAGACCCGGAAACAAGGCTTCCGAACATCAGCTGAAGTAACCAACATCAACGGGTCTTCGTCTTCCTTTTTCTCCAACATCAAGAGAAGCTGTAGCTGCGGCGACATAAACCTCCGGGCCAATGAGAGTGGCTATTGGACATTATCTTCATCGAAGCCAGGTAATGTGACGGTGACGCAACACCGTCACATCACCGCGGCTCTAAAGGGGGACCCGCGGACATGCGCGGCCGAGACGGAATGGGACCTACTATCGAATGCAACCATCATCTCATGTCCCATTAAAACATAGTCATCCATATAGCGCAAACCCAGTCTCCAACCTGTCCATCCCCCAGCCCTCTACGACTGGTGGCACCGCTGCAATCAGATGAGGTCCAACAGCCACACTCATTGGCCCGGAGGTTTATGTCGCCGCAGCAGCAGCTTCTCTTCATGTTGGAGAAAGAGGAAGATGAAGACCTGTGGATGTTGGTTACTTCAGCTGAAGTTCAAAAGCCTTGGTTCCGGGTCTTCGAGAGGGTCCCTGCCAAGCGATAAGGTGTTGCAGACCATCC
>JAZHYW010007064.1:0-56824 GCA_037355805.1 Ixodes ricinus
AACATTTTTACGGTAGCGCAGTGCCGCGGACAAGGAACAACTCGTCGAAAGCAAGTCGCCGGTCTCGCGGCGTGATCAAAGCTTCCTTAGCACACCGAAGCGCTGCGTCTGCGTCTCTATGCGTTCGCACGCTTGGATCGCTTGGATACCGATCAAGAATCGACACCTTGTGGATGTGTTTTTGCGAGTGCAATAGTAGCGTTTTACCAGGTTTTTTCTGACGACTTGTGCTCTGTAACTTGCGGCACTCGCGGTCCAGAAACGAGCTCGATCCAGCATCCAGTGGCGACGGAAGACGGGGGAAGGTACGTCTTTTTTTCACCGTTACACTGTTCAGAGAATACCGCGCACGACAGCTCCTCGATCATCTCTGATCAGTGCTGGCTTATTATCAATTCCTATTTTATTGCACTGGACGTTTGAGCGCGGCTCGCCTAATTGTGATTGGTTAGCAGATTGCACACAACCGTATGGGCCCAACGAGCTTGAGTCTGTATGGGCCGCGCTTCAAAAATTTTAATTCTCGCAGTCTCTCCATAGCGTTGCTCTATTTGCATTGCTGCCATGTGTGTTGGCCATGTGATAGCAACTCGCCCGAACAGCTGGACGATCCAGAACTCCGTGGCCGATATATGATGCAAAGACATCTATGCGCTACACACCTTCAAACCTTTGAAGCGGCGCCGATTCTTGATCGGTATCCAAGCGTGCGAAGGCACAGAGACAGAGACGCAGCGCTTCGGCGTACCAAGGAAGCTTTGATTACGCCGCGAGACCGGCAAAACATCCTTCCGTCGAGTTCTGCCTTTTTCCTGTGGTGCTGCACTTTGTGAAGTTTCCACGTATTCTCAAAGGGAAGTTTCACCGTTTTCACACGGGCTTAAGAAACTTGTTTTACGAATGACGACGACCGCGTAGTAAACGTGTCCTCAGCACGCTACCGCCAGCCTTTGCAACGCTCGCAGAAACGCAATTTCGCTACATGCAAGATGGCCGTCCGGTGTGCGCGGTAGGCAACGCGGCAGGCAACAAAAGGGCAGCGGCGGTTTGGGTTGAGACGTTGCCTGTTCTTCCTTTGCGTTTTTGCACGTGAAAGTGAAGTTGGTTTCGCGTTCCGGAACTTGTTGACTTCAACAAACAGGTACTGTTGTCAAGACTGAATCGTTCGGTGCGTTAGAATTCACTAGACCCTGCTGACGGCCGTGACTTCATGTGACAGGTTCACTTTTGCGTATGAGTCGCGTCACTTGAAGCCGTAAAAACAGTGCTCGCCTAACTGTTTTTTTTTTTTTTTTGTGAAAAAAAATATATATATAAAAAAGAAAGAGAAAAGACACGCAGGTAAAGGGTAACGAATTCGACAGAGGCATTGGGATTTGCTGGCGAGGATGGAAGAATAGAGGAGAAAATTAGTCAAATATTGGTCTTGTTAGTTTGAAACATAGTTTAATACATACACCCTCACCCCCTTGACCTCAGGTCATTTGTGGCTGGGGGCGTGGGGGGGGGGGGTGTAATGGAGTAAAGTGGAGTGGAGTGGTGGGATAGGGTAGGACAGGATATAGGGGGACTTGAAAGTTGTAAAAGTGGTTCCTGACGCTATAGACGCTTTGCAGCAGCTGTGCATGGGCGCCGCCATAAGTGACCTTCAGTTTTTGTTCCCTCTTATTACGTTCGCTCTACGTCATCAGGTGCCACAATGCAGGACAGGTATGCGACTTTAGGTGCTCTGCGTCCTCCTCCCCAGCATAGGCCCTGTGGAGGCTCATAAACGCCCGCTTCAGTGGCTCGGCATTTCGGCAAAACAGGGGAAGGTCGGCTATGGCGGCTCAATCTGGCGCGTGTGCAAAGCGTCTATAGTTTCCCAGATAAATTCTAAGAGGGAGTTGAGTACCATCTTCCTTTGCTGAGCTTCGCCCTCTGGCCTTATCCACTCTAAGAGGGTCTTAGGACGATGCTGGACGATGCGGAAGGTCGCATATTATGGCTCGTCTGTGTTCGTGTAGGAGCTGGACATCTCCAAAGGACTTGTTCTGTGAAGACCTAGTACCGCATCAAGTGCAATGCTACCGGTAGTAACATGGGTCCTGGTTTGTTTGGGTGTTGATCTGCCTTTATACTGACCAGTTTAGCTTGCAGGGCTGGGGGTTACTACTGTGTTCATGCAGATGCGTGCGGAGTATAACTTCGGTCACCCGCTGTACTTGGTTGGGAAGTTCATTATACGAGTCTTGAGGTATCAAGTCTACCTAGAGCCTTGCGCTGCCTCATCCGTCTTAGGGACAGGAACGTCTGGATTGAAAGGGAGAACATTTATTATCGCCTTTGTTACTCACTTCCTGACGCGCGAGCACGGCTTCCAGCGCCATTCTGGCTACATTATCGCCCTCTTCATCACTGTAGATGTCGGAGAGTCCCGGCATTCATCCATTTGTAGGATGCGCCCTTCGTATGCGAGTTGTTGGCCTAGTTCCTCTCAACTGCCGGACGATGTTATATGTGCCAACTCTCGCATTCTGTGTGAGCCTCCCTACTGGTGTCTTGCTGTGCTGTGTGGCTGCATGTTTGGCTCCTGCAAGTATAGGCTCAAGCACCGCTTCCTTCAGGCTACGTTTGCCTTAGAGCGCTTTGTTGCGTGCAGTCTCATCGTTGAGAGTGCGCCGTCCAATGGCTCCTTGCCCCTTTCCGCTCAATGCTGCATCTGAGTGTACGTATAAGTTGGTGAGCTCCCTGCTGTATTCTCGCACAAAGTCGTTGTGCTCCATGGCCTTTGATCCCGTCGCACTTCATGCTTCTTTCCCATGTTCAGAGCCCAAAGGAGCCAATGTGCTAATTTGAATGGTCATCCCTTCGAGGTTATGTGGCTGGAGTCTCGGGAGGTGATCTGTTGTGTACCTGATGTGCCATAGTATGGCTCTTCCTGGTTCTGTGGTCTTAAACAGCTCTAGTTGTGCCTCCCTGAGTGCATCGCACATTCCTTTAGTGTTGAGCCTGGAGTGTATCTGTAGGCCATCTATGTTTGCAATCTTGGAAGTCCACTGATTGTCCTCGTGGCTTTTTTGCCGATTCGTTCGAGATTTAAGTGTTTGTGCTTGGCAGAGTCTGTTACAGTTGTATCTGTACTTTCAAACCAGAAGTGCTAGAGCCAGGGCGCATGTTATTTTCCGTGGCTCCCCATTTTTCAGTGGCTTCTCCTGAGTAACGAAACGTGGAAGGAGCAGGGTGCTTTTCCACGTTTTTGTTACTTTCTGCATCCATGTATGGGGTCTTCAAGAATATTCAGGAAATTCTGTAGCGAAATTGTCATGAAGTAAATCTGACTAGCACAGCTAGGGGACAGGCGGGACAGAAGAAAATTGGGACTCCCTCCCATGTGGCCCCAGACCAAAGTCTCAACCCCGTCTCCCAAAGGATTCGGTGTTGGTATAGGCGCCGACAACTAAGAGACACTGACACCCCCGAAAAAAATTATTTTTATTTTTTGCCATAGGCGATTTATTATGGTGCCATAAGACTACCCAATCAATATTTTAATACAGCATAACGTTGTACCAAAATTTAAAAAAAAAATGCAATTGCTTGAGTTTGAAATTGAAACTGGACTGGGGAGGATAAACGAGGAGAGAGTTATTGGAAATCACGTAGCTTTGCATCTTCTTTTTTTCAACCAACATATTTGCAGCTTTTTAGAAGCCACAAAGGATCGGTATCATATTTTTAAAATTTTTAATATTGAGTAGTGTGTGATTTCGATGGCCTACGAATGATTATTTTGGTGGTTGTTTCAAACCATAGAGAACAGCACGTGACCACGGAGAAGAGAGTGAGCTGGCGGCTCAAAACCGGCCAGTTCTCTATTAATGGTTTTGAGGGCAAAAAGAAAACGAATTTCGAGCTGCAAATTCTGTTCTGGCTAGCTGGACATCTCATATGTCATACAAATAAAAACCTTGGTGAGCATGAATACCCTGTCAGTGTCCCTTTAAAGAGGCACAGAAGTCCCTTTGTTACGTGCGCTGGAAGGGGTAGTCTATCAGATTCCACTGTCATATGGAAAGAAATATGTTGACCAGACAGGCAGGTGTCTTATTGACAGATAAGAGAGCACAATCGGAGAAAGTAAACAGATTTGGGATGGCCATCTTTCGTGTCCAGTCATGACTGCCAGGGTGCAAACCTTTACTTGCCACGTGTAATATGGTAGTACTTTTATTTTTTTTAATTGAAGATGAATAGAAACTTTTTAGGACATTTTTAACACATATCATAAACACTAAAAACACTCGGAAATGTGTGACAAATACAAATTGGATAATTTCTGAAGAATAGATTGATCCTACTACAAACAATATTTTTTTTGCAATGTCATTTCAAGTTTTTAAGAGAAAAAAAAGCTTTTAACCTTTAAGGGTTTGTTTTCCCCAAAATTTAGGTGCCATAAAAGAATTAAAAAAATTGTTATTGCAAAATAATGTTGCAAAATGTTCTTTACCTCACCAAACACACATAGGGTAAAAGTTTTTGAGAGCGGATCCGTGAGGGTCGAATTTGGCTGGGGATCGTTTAGGCGTTACCCTGTATGGTATTTTAAGCCCGACTAGCGATCGGAAACACCCTGTACATGGCTTGCATTGGTGTCAGCATCAGTCACCATTGTGGTGCCCTTGCTGCCGAGACAGACCTTCTGCAGCACCCATTTAGCGCCAACCATATTGGTGTTTCTCGCAAGATCAAGCGGGGAGGAGTCTCGGCCGGGTGCGATGATGTCGGGTGCGAGCCAGAGATGCGAGCCATATGTAAAGCCACGATTACTAGGCTGCAACAATAAGGCCGTAAGTTCGGTGACCTGAGCACTGCATCACTCTCTTGTCCCCCGCTGGCGTAAGACCTGGTGCAGTGATGCAATTAAAGCGGCCCTGCAACAACTTTTTGACTGGTTTTTAATTTGCACCGAACCTAAGCGCACTGAACGTAGTAACTTAATGAAACTTTTCTTTTCGCAAAATTCGCTTTATTTTAAAAGTTATAGGCAAATTAGAATTACAAAAACAAGCAAAAAATAACCTCCTTCATGACGTCGTAGGTCCTGGCTTGAGTGGCCGTGAACTAGAGGAGGGATAGTGAGCTCATCGAGCGCTCACGGCTGCCGCACTCCGTGTCGACGGCTCGAGAGGGCGCCACTAAAGCGTGTTGGATAGGCTGTATGAAGCGGGCGGCCAGGGCGGCTCGCATTGCATTTGCTGCGCGATTGAAGACTATTTCGCATAACACTTCATTGGCCACAAACGACAGCAAACACGGGGTAAAGATCAGTACAGAACGGGAGCCACTTCGCGCTGCCATACCGCCAAATGGCCTTTCTACGCTCCGGGACCTTTCTACGCTCGCCGTTCGTCGCGCCTCATCCCACTAGCCCTTTCTAGTATGCGCCGCTTTTTCCGCCGCTTGGTGGCAGGTATGTCGACGGGTCATTTCTTGTTTCCGTACTTTATAAACTGCATTTGTTTCTTTTCTGATCTAAAATACTGAACAAAAACTACTTTCATACATAATTGAAACGGTTCGCGACACTTCTATTTTGTATCTCGACTAAAAAAAAGCTTTTAGCGGCTCTGACCAGTAGTAAGCTCCAGGACCAAAAACGTCACATTTTGCGCGCTTTCGGTACCGCGGGTCGCCCTCGTCGGTGGAGGAGGTTTCCGCGTCGTCCGGTTAAAATATGACGCGCTGATATTTAGTTACTCTCTCCGTGCCCGCTGGCTTGCCCGAACCCCAAGAGACGTGGAAACCGCAAAAAAGGTAGACGCTTAAATATGATTGCAGGGCCCTCTTTGCCGGCGCCCTCCAAGAGTATGTCACTTCATTGCAGACTACACCAGGCCGCTTTTGCGAATACTACCAAAAATTTATCTCAGATAGAGTCGTTGACTAAATTCAGCTACTTTTCGCGGGAACAAATTGGCAGCCACGGAAGATGTCAGGAGTTGCAGCCAACACAACTGACCACTTAGCAAGATAGTTATCTAATGTTTACTAGTTACCTTTTTTAAGTAGTGAAAATAAACGTGTGGTTCTGACTAGAAACTTGCCAAGCGTCATTATAAATCGGTCAATTTCAGGAAGATAAACCAGGTGCAAACATGAGAATGCGCTAGGGTTTCCACTGTCAAGCGGGCGGAATGCTAGCAATGCCAAATGCGGATGATAACAAGATCGTCCATTTTCGGCATTGCCAGCCTTCCGCCTGCTTCTTGAGTGCAAACTTTAGCGGACCCTCATGCTTCACACGTGTTTAAGTCTCCTGAATTTACTAATTTAGGGGTTTTGATGGCACTGAGCAAGCTTCAAGTTGGAAACCATGTGTTTATTTTCACAAATTCAAAAGTCAATTAGTACATTTTAGGAAATTATCTCGCTAATTAGTGTGTCTATGTAATGCCTGACATCCACTGTGGCTGGCAGTTTTCTCCAAAAGAGTCTTATCTTCTTAACCACCCTGCATGAAGGAACTTTTGAAAGTTTCAGAAACGGCGGTGTATGAATGTCCGTTATGTTCGAGCATTAGTCAACACTCGAAATGTTTCGTGCAAAAGGAACATGGTGGCCTTCCTGAATGGTTAAATCCGAGGGTCCTGCTGTTCAGTCGAATTTATCCACAAAACTAAGACGCTGTTTACAAAACAAATTTAGCAAAAATATGGGGAAAACTGGTGGATTCCAGAGGCATAGTTATCTCAGATTTTATCCTTTGTGAGTCCTAAGCTCTTTACTGATCAGACTTTTGCTGTACTGGCAATGTGGCAGAAAAAAAAGAAAACTGATTATGTTAGCATACTTTCTGATCCGAGTTTATGTTGGGCGACGCAAGCTACGGCTTATGTGGAGCACAAGTTTGTCTGCTTGCGCAGGGGTTGCACTGCTATAAAAACGCCGAGTTCTAATTGGCTCTGTGGGGGGACGAGGGGTGGACCTGAATGCTAGCTGTTTTGAGGTCTACCCTCCATCCTTCCCATCTGAGCCAATCAGAGCTCGGCGTTCTGACGTCACCACAACCCCTGCTCGAGAAGCAGACGAGCTTGCTCTCTCCATTGGTAGGCACACAAGCATTCCATTTTCTCATCCATTCGTAATTGTTATCTCGAAATAGCAAAGTTCTGGATGTGTCTCATGTTTGTGTTATTTTCATAGCTGTCTGGCTAGCTTGATGTGCTTGGAGAGCGTGCTCACTTTCTTCTTAATGTAATTGCTCTTTGCATTTGGTCCTAGTCATTTCAAACGGTCCCGTGCATCCTTCGTGATCTTACGAGCCTACTTTCGAACCTGATCGCAGACAGCAATTCAAATGGAACCGATCCAGTCCTCAAGTTGTGGTAAGTTTTTCATTTCAACCTCTTTCATTAACAGAGGACATTGGCAGTGTCTAGACGATTGGCGGTTATAGTCTAGAGCGGCGCTTCTTGTTCAGCTTTCTGCAGACTCCTAGGGGTTTGTGCGGATTCGTTGATCCTCCACCAGGGACGCGTCCTCACTCGAGCCCAGATGAAGATGTGCACAGTGATGCGGACTGGGCTTCAAGGGGAGGAAGGCTAGGAGGACAATTGAATTTTCTGGTGGGAAGTTCATGGCAGTGAAGAACAAGTACTGGGCTATAAAAATGTAGAGTTTGTATTCATTTGAAAGTGAAGGCATTTGAAAAGGAAGAGACTTTCTGCCAGGCTCTGGGCTAATGTTGGCAACAAATGAACAGTATAGAAGATTAGCCATTGCATCCCACTGTTTTTTTCTTCATAAAAAGTGCCACAAAATGTTATTGAAAATTTTTATTTTCAATAACATTTGAGAAAACATTTACTTGTCCTCCAGACGTTGTTTGTTACTTGCACGATATATTCCTGGCCATCTGATGTGTCCAACCAATAGTTCTTCAGCGTGTCATACTGTTGAAAACATTCCACGAAGGTGGAGAGCAAGAAACTTCTGGAGGCCAAGTGAATGTTTCCTTTAATTTTCGTTACAAACTGCCAGTTTTCAATGAAGTGTTTGAGGCATCATACAGGTAGTTGAATGCGTCTAGGGATTTGTAGGTTTTAAGTCGTTCTCAGATATATAAACCAGGCTAGTCGAACGGGTAGTCCTGAAGATCCGCGCACCTGAGGCAAATTGTCATATCTTTGACTGTCATAACTTTGAGAAACAAGTGCTGTTCTTTCACCCAAGGCACCAGGAAGGCATGTCGACCGTATAATAAAATTTTAGGAGGTACCGTGGTTAGCACTTTCGAACGGTGAGACTCTTAAAGTACTCGCTACTCACTGCGTATTCTCAAAAATAAGCAAAAAAATAGCCAACCTGAAGTAACCTACTGTCCTAACGTAATGTCTCGATTGATTTGTGGGCGTCTAACCTTGTTGAATGTCTCCGTGTAGTTTCCAGTGGGACGTCAGGTATGGTCACATAACTTTTGCAGCGGAGGCCAAATAAAACGAGACGCTGTACTTTTTGTAGTGCTGTATGCTCCATTAACGCACATCGATTTATCTTGCGTCCGGTTTTCGACATACCTTTTTTTTATTTTCCGCCAAGAAAAACTTAAAAAGACACGCTGCTCATTCTTGCTCATTGAAACTTACACAAGAAGCTGGTCAACAGGAAGTTATCTTGACCATGGCAAGTTCCGCCATTACTTGTTTATGTTTAACTTGGAATACCATGTATACACACCAACATTCCTAGGTTAAGTACAAAATATTTATATGAATACTTTGAACTCCTAGCAATCCTGCATATAGTTTGTTTCACTCAGACTTGTAGCTATCTCAAAGACTCTTCTCAAGATACTGTTTTCAAAATACTTTGGTAGTATTCTAGTTTCTTGCAAATATGTTTCATTGAGAGTATTTGCTACTCTCTGAATTACACTTCTCACTATCTCTTTAATTATTTATTTATTTCAATACCCTCAGGGCCAACGGCATTACAGAGGGAGTGGGTTGTAGTCAACAAAAAAATTATACAATGAATAACTTAAAGGCGCACTGACACCCCAAGGGTCGTATTTTGTTTTTTATTGTCTAAAACGATGCAAATTGTAGTCATAAACATGCAAAAGAAAACGCATCGCAAAACAAAATTTTGTTACGCGTAGCGTGCACCTTTTTTGGCGTTTTTTTCCGCTTTTCGCCTCCTCGCTTTTTTAATTTGTGACGTCAAAAATCGTGAAATTTAGAAGCTTTGTAGGCGACATTTCTATAACATTTAATAACGGCCATCGTAAAACATGTTTTTTAATGCAATTGCGAACGCACTACGGCCTCTTCTTTTGAAATACCAAAAATCGAAGTCCGGTGTGATGTCGCCTTCTGGAATTGTATCCTCCGTCCGAAAACATGCCGCCTGGGCAGGCGGCACCACTCGCACGGAATAAAACCGGTTTTTCTCGGTCTGCCGGCGCCCTCATCTCCCGCTCTTTTCCTTCTCGCTTTGGGTCGCGGTGGCAACAGCAGGGAGTCGTGAAAGAAAGTCGACTCTCAGGACTCCGCAATATTTGATGTCAACGCACCGGCGCAAATCGTGCGGGAACTTTGAATTCGGCGTTTGAAAATTGTTTTTTTTACTTCACAAATACTGAATCCCCAAGTTTCGAATTTTAAGGGTAATGTCCTGGCACAGTTTTCAATCGTTATGGATAATAAAAAAATATATATATATTTTGTTGTGTCAGTGTTTCTTTAAAGGCAAAGCACATTTTAGTTATGAACAATAGAAATTAGTAACAGCAGTTTTAAACAATTCATCTGCCTGGATTATGGCGATGGAGGTGGGAAGGCGGTTCCAATCTAAAGAAGTTTTGGGATTGAGATTGTTTGAAATGTGTTCGTGCTAGATATTGGTACACCTACCTTATGAGGATGATGAAGACAGTATGAAACATGGGTGGTGTGAGGAGAGTTGACTGAGGAATGAGTTAGTGTGAAATATTTTATGGAAGAGACACAAACGGGGCACTTTTGGCTTGCGGCAAGACTAGGCAAAGATAAGTTAGATTTCATAGAGGCGACAGTTGCAGTGCATTGATAATTACTGAGGATAAAACGAGCGGAACGATTTTGGAACAGCTTTTAGGTGGCTAACCAAATTTAAAAGGCTCGGTCCCAGATAGACAACGTGTATTCAAGTTTTGACCGTACAAGTGTTTTATAAAGAGTTCATTTCAAAGAGGAGGGAGCTAAAGAAAGATTATGTTTTAAATAGCCAAGCATGCGATTAGCATTACTAATAATGTATCCAATGTGTATTTTTCAGGAAAGATCAGATGTATGTGTACGCCCAGGTATTTGTATGACGGCACAAAAAGTAAAGCAACATTGTTAAGACAGTAGCAGGGAGAAACTGAATGATTACAAGACACTCTCATTACTTTGCACTTAGTGTTGTTAAAAAGTATAGCAATATATACTGCATAGCTTCAGGAAGACTCGCTATAATGGCTACTCCTTTCTAAACTAAGTGGCTATCTTGGTTGGGCATTTCCTGTGTGTGCTAATACACAAGGTTTTTTCTTGTAGGTGATGGGGCTGCACCGTTGGAGAAACCAGTAGTCTATTGAAAATCACCGAGGACATCTCGTTCAGATGCTGTTCCTGCACTTATGTCACAAGAGATCAGCGTGGAATCGTGAGCCACCTGGTTGCCCATGGTGATAAACAATCCAAGAGCCAGCATCCTTCCGTGTCCTCTGACTCCAGGCCCAAAGTGCCAAGCTACATGCAAAAGCACAAAAGCAATAAGTTGTTCAAGTGCAAACTGTGTCCTCAAGCCTTTGTTCAGAATTCAGATCTGAGAAGGCATAACCAAACACACACTGGTGAAAAGCCATTTAAGTGCAAGCTTTGCCCAAAAGCCTTTGCTCGAAATTCAGGTCTGAGAATGCATAACCAAACACACACTTGTGAAAGGCCATTTAACTGCAAGATTTGCCAAAAATCATTTCCTCGGAATTCATCTCTGAGAAGGCATAACAAAACGCACACTGGTGAAAAGCCATTTAAGTGTATGCTTTGCCCAAAAGCCTTTGCTCAGAATGCAGATCTAAAAGTTCATAATCAAACACATATTGGTGAAAAGCCATTTAGGTGCAAGCTTTGCCCCCAAGCCTTTGCTCGGAATGCACATCTGAAATACCACAATCAAAGAAGACACACTGGTGAAAAGCCATTTAAGTGCAAGCTTTGCCCCCAAGCCTTTGCTTGGAATGCACTTCTGAGAGACCATAATCATACACACACTGGTGAAAAGCCATATAAGTGTAAGCTTTGCCCAAAAGCCTTTGCTCAGAATGCACAGCTGAGAAACCATAATCAAACACACACTGGTGAAAGGCCATTTAAGTGCAAGGTTTGCCCCTTAGCCTTTGTTCGGAATGGACACTTGAGAGTCCATAGTCAAACACACACCGGTGAAAAGCCATTTAAGTGCAAGCTTTGCCCAAAAGCCTTTGCTCGGAATTCAGATCTGACAAGGCATAGCCCAACACACTCTGGTGAAAAGCCATTTAAGTGCAAGCGTTGCCCAAAGGCCTTTGCTCTGAATTCATATCTGAGAAACCATAATCAAACACACAGTGGTAAAAAGCCATTTAATGCAAGTTTTGCCCCCAAGCCTCTTGTCAAAATTTCTATCTGATTGCCATTGTCGGACAGTGTTCAAAAACTTTTCAGATGCACACATGCTAAATTCCTTGCGGTTGACCTGCAAGTTGAGCCTGAAATACTTTATAATGTGCGTAATAACTTCAGTCATGCAGAATTGTATGCCATTTTCATTTAAATGTATATATACCCGGGTGCAAGATAAATCTCAAGGCCATTGCTCAGATTAATAGTTAAGCTCGCCAGAGTGAAGTGCTTGTGTGCAATAAGCCTTGCAAAAGCCAACAACATCCCAGATCATTTTCTAAACGGTCTTCCGTCGTCGGGCACATGCCAGCAGATGAGGTTGACAAGCCCTAAAAGCATTTTCATAAAAACTGGCAGCAAATAGCCTTTTCAAATACCAGCAATATCTGAGAAGGTTCTGTTTAGGGTGTAAGATAGACAGGTTGGGAAACGGCCCATAGAAGCCTACCGCAGCGCCGTGACTGGATTGTGTACTCGTCTGCTTGCGGGTACCCCCGATTAGCAACAGATGGCGCTGCGGCAAGAAGAAGAAAATTGGATTAGCTTGGAACTCTATGGGAGAGTGCGCAAAATAAACCGAGAGCACAGCAGTCCTCCATTGAAAATCCACGAGAAACCATCTCCGTCAGTTTAGCCGGTCTCCACCGGTCGCCCACCCGGAGTGAGAGTTCGCGGTGCTCCACATAAATGGCGCCACAGAAAAGAGGAAACCGAGGGTGACACAATCTGGTCGCTCATTTGGCTCTCGTTTTTCCACCTGTCTGTCTTACACCCTGGTTCAGTTTGAATTCCGGTGTGGTGGGTAACAGAGATTGTACACACAGAGCCAGACTGTCTGGCGTATTGCTCCGAGTCTTTCGTCCAAATGCTACCAATTGTCATCGCAGAAATATATTGGCGAGTAGGGAATGATTCTTTGCCAGCTGCAATCTAGAGGCTGAGCAATGTAATGGGAAACTTTGTTTAACGCTTTTTAGAGCAGTATACTCTCGATGTCCTGCATCTGAATGCACATTGGGTCATGCTTCAGCTCTTGTTCCGAGTTCCTTTGCATTCGCTCAAGGTGTACTCCTTTGAGGTGTGGTGCTTATGTTTGTAAAAATGTCTATATTGTTTTCTTTTGATAGAACTGTCTATGTGGAAGAAACAAACATGCAAAAAGTGAACGGGATTTTTAAAAAAAAGTAAACCTCAGTTCTGCTGTAAAAAAATAAAAGGTATGCCATCTCAATTTTGAGACTGTTTGTTCCATCATTTGTAGCTTTGAGCACCGAAGTAGGTGTGAAGAAACCTTTTCCGAGAATTTTGTTTTGGAGTGCTGTACCATGCGAAGGTGTTTTTGTACTATTTACCTCGACGGGGTACCGATTTCCGAGTGTGTGTGATGCCCCGCACCGCTTTCTGCTGCCGATTGGCATATCACTAGTCGAATTCCCTCACTGCCCTGCAGGTTTTGCTATATACTGACATTGTACCCATTTTCAGTATTGTGTAATGCCTTTGGGGACGGCATTGACAAAAGGTGTAGAGAACTTGGAACTAACAAGCCCGCAGTCAGTCCCCTTCCTTCACGACACTGGTTCTCGGAGTCATGTATTTATACGACAGCTGTTTTGAGACATCACTCCCTCCAGTGTTTGGGTTCTTGCAGTATTTCTTTGCTTCGTGTTCTTGTTCCCGGCTGTTGTTTCCACGTTACAAATGCTAGACAGCTAATGGAAGAAAAGCAGGAAGCGTCGTAAAACAATTTGTAATAAACTACTCGCCAATATTCCTGCGTGCAACCCTCCGTGCATTGCATTATGGGACCTCTTTGATCATGGAGATGAGTGGTGTGACTTCAGTTTCAATTGCCCCATTGATGAAGTCATGAATAGGCACTGCACGAAAATAAAGTTGGGGCTCGCTTGCGTTGCACCCTTTTGTATTTGTGAGAGCTATGTCGAAACAAGGACATGCAGTGCCGTAAGGACTTGCTTAGACTAGACGAGAAGTACAGTGCAATCCACTTGTAACGATATTACATATAGCGATGTACCGCCTATAACGATAAGTTTTTAGAGCTTCTAGTCTAGAAATGATCAGTTTCTAGCCCAGATACAACAATAATCGGTTATAACGATTGAGTTTTGGGTTTTCTTATTATCGTTATAGGTGGATTGCTCTGAGCGGAGCGAGTGGTGATTGTGCGAAGTACGGTCCGTTTTACACGCTTAGCTTGCCGACCCTTTCCTGTTTGGATGCCTATGGCTCATCGAAACAGTCGGCAAGCTTACATGCCAAACGGACCGCATGCTTGGTGAGGATGAAATATAATTTCAGTCTCAAGCTTGCACCGAACCTCGTCGGAACCACTTAAGGCCTCGCAGCATGCCAGAGGCCAAAGCTACAGTTCCTCGCCAAGAGCCGACCGCCCGCTCTTTCAGCGCCCCGCTGCTCCTATGAAAGGACTTCCCAAGCCTGCCCGTGAAGGAGGCTCCAGCAATTTGCAGGCCAGTGACATCAACACTCGTGCCTCCATCACATGTTTGGTTCCTACGAGTGTACAGTAACACCTATGATTTCTTGCAATTGTTGGTATTGAGCCAGGCCCTAATCACTGATGAGCTGTTTTGCGGTATTCTGTAAACAAAAAGGACGTACCAGCTCTTGTTATGTCTGCAACATACCTTCCCCCACTTCCGTCGCCACTGGACGCTGGATCTAGCTCGTTTCTGGACTGCGAGTGCCACAAGTTACAAGAAGTACAGTCGTCAGGGTAAAGTATAATGCTGCTCCAGAGGCGCACACGTCTTCACGCACATTGCACTCACAAAACACACCCACACGGCATTGAATCTTGATCCATATCCAAGCGTGCGAAGGCACAGAGACTCAGCTCTTCGACGTGCCATTGAAGCTTTGATCACGCTGCGAGACGGGCAAAACTTGCTTTCGATGAGTTGTACCTTTTTCCTGCGGCACTGCTAGGGTTGCCACCTGCCGGTTTTGACCGGCCCGGCCGGTTTTAGACAGCAGGCCGGTTGCCGGTCCGTAGGTAAGACCGGCCGTCATTGGCCGGTTTTTTGACAGCCATCGAAGCGCGATTGATTTTAGCTTATTTTTTTGGCGTTTTTTTAAAGTGACAATTCAACAACTACGACAATAAATATTTGTCGACGAAAAAAGAAGTGACGGGGAAGAGGGGGGGGGAGGGGGAAGAGGGTACGGTCAGTAGCGTCCACGAGGGTGAGCGGCACCCAGGGCGGTAGCCTGCCGCGACACCCCCTACCCCACTCTCGCGTATCCCGCTCGACACCCGCCCCCGCTGTCGCATAGCCCGCCGCGACTCCCCCCCCGCCTCGTGCGGCCCGCCGCGACACCCCCTGAGCGCTGCACCGGGGCGGTCCGCCCCCCCGCCCCCCCCCTTGTGACGCCACTGGGTACGGTCAACACAAAACAAAACGACCACCGGGAGCGCGGCGGGAAGCTGGAAAGCCGGAAAATAAGGGAAATCGAGAACAAGCAAGACGGCCGGCGGAAACTCGGCGACAGGCCCTCCCGATAGCTGAGCCTTCTTGGAGGTGTTGGTTTTCTTAACGATTGTCGGCATCTTGACAAGGACACGCACGGCGCTTCATCCGTCCACTATGATGGGTGGCGTATGCGCTTTCCCAAGCTTCCCTTTCGACTACACATGGTGTAATATTGTTGTTGTTACTTTAGATCCTCGTCGTTTTTCCCCTCCCTCTTCGTTCTCCATTTAATTGTTTAAGTGCCAAGACCAGAGAAACGCGCCGACGATGTCTAGGAAGAGCTGAGCGTCTCTCGGAGCTGTTGTCACTTAACTGCCCCCCGCCCCCGCCCCCCCACCCCCCCCCCCCGTTGAAGGGCCGGTTTTTTTTCAGGGAAAGGTGGCACCCCTAGGCACTGCACTTCGCAAAAATTTACATGCGTCCTCAACAACAAGTATTAACGTTTACACAGGGTCTTAAAAAGCTTTTCTGGCGAATGACGACGAACGAGTAGAAAATGTGTCTAGCACAAACAATTTTGCCGCATGCAAGATGGTTGTCCGGTAGCATCACGGCGTCGCTCGCAGCCAACGTTACTAGAACACTGAGTGGGAAACTCGCCCTTGAAATCTGAGCCGCTGGCATCCACCGAGACCGAGCTAAATACGATAACAGCGCCACCCTTTAGTGACGAGTTGAAACATGAAAGTTGCTTTATATGGCTACTGCCAGAGTCACTGAATGTTCCGAGAGTACCGAAACTCCAAGGCTTGAGGTGCCAAGATGGCGGCTCAATCTTTTTTCTTTACTGTGGTTACCATGAGCTTTTAGAAGGCATATTTTTGTGTAAAAACAAACGGAAAAAAACTTTTTGTAGGAACTTTTATTAGAGATTAGTATCAAATAACAGGCGCGTGATGTTTTTTAAAATATTCAGTTTGCAAATTTTGTGGCACAATTGATTTTATACAACCATGCCTCACCAATGATTTGAGGGAGCGCTCCTGATTGGGGCACGGCGCGTCCTAACTTGGTAGTAATTTGCGGCAGGCTCGCTTGGGAGACGAGGATTGGCATCGCTGAATCTAGGGGTGTCGCGAACTGGTCAAGGTTCGAGTTTCACCAGGTTCGACTTTTTCAAACTTCTCGTGAAAAGTTTGACAAAGGTTCGACTGCCATGTCATGCATGCTGATAGGCTGAACAGTTGGCTTTGGATTGGATCGTAATAGCTAAGGGATGAATTAAGGCAGCACTGATCGGTTATTTCAGTTAATACAGTACAAAAAATTAAGTTATTAACTTCTTCAGGGATTAGAATGTTTATGTTAATTACAACTGTTCATAAAATTAAAATAATCCTTTGCATGAAACAATATTCTCCATACGTAGACATGCTTGTATCCAGGTCTGGCCACACTGTCCACAAAGTCGAACCCATGACCTACTGTAATCCTGACCTGCCGGCAGACGAGAGCTGGCAGCGCACGGTGTTTAGTACACGCAGAATTTGCAGCGTTTTGCAATGCTATGAGTGCATGGCGCCACTTAAAGGTCTTTCTGCTTCCTAAGATATTCGCAAGTCAATTTGAGGTGCGCATGTCACGGCTGCGTTATCTGGCCTTGACCTGTACGCGAGCTCTCCTACCGTGATTTCGCCACTGCGCGTGTGAAATATATTGCCACTAGGGCCGCCAGCCGCCGTCATAGTTATTGCCGCGCGCCAGTTGCAGATCAGGCATGGGTCGAACACACGCATACTTATTAGACAGCTTCAATGTGAATATGCAATGGAGGATAACCAGTGTCATGTTAAGCATTATTTATTGATAAACGTTTGATAATGTAACACATCAAGCCTATTTCAGTTCTTTCAGAAGACATTGTGGGTCATTGCGGCCGGTTCATACCTTGAAAACCTTCCTAGACGCAGGCTTTGCTTTCACTTTTTTTAACCTTGCATTTTTCTTGGTCACGCAGTTTGTGTAGTTTGAAAGGAATGGCCAAACAGATTTTTTCAGTAAGAGCTTGACCAGGGTTTCTGTGCTCAGGTGTTGTACTTTTGTGATCAAAAGAGGGTTTCTGCATGCTGTGCGCTAGTACACTCTCGTTCTACCTCCTGGCACCGCCCCCTAATCAGCCAGACAGTTGCGATTAGATCAACATTGAAAAACTTTTATTGTCCCGCTACGAGCGAAAATGGTTGGTCCCGCCGCTCTGCGGCAAGGTGGACCCCTGCGGAAGGGAAGGAAAAGCGGTAATCAGCTAGTGGCAGGGGTGGCAGGCCACAGGGAAGGCAAGCTGTGAGCTGCATGTGGGTCCCAGAAAAACCTTTTACCGCGCGCCCTCAATGAAGAAACCAGGCACTCTGTCGGCGACAGCTGGTCCCATAGGGGGCCCTTCTGTCGGCAGGTCAGGATTACAGTGGGTCGTGGTCGAACCGGTCGAATCTGGTTGAAACACTGATCTCTCTGACAATTGCTGGATCGCGCATCCCCGCTTGTTTGCTGCAGCGCAACTGCGGCCACCGGGCAGCCATCTTGCATGCCGTTTTTTTTCCGTTTGCTAGCGTTGTAGAGGTTGGCGGCAGCCGTGCTATAGACACGTTTTCTACTCGTTCGTCGTCATTCGCCGAAGACATTCTTTATGATCCTGTGTGAGGTGTGATACTTGCTGTTGAGAACACGTGGAAATTTTTATGAAAGTGCAGTGCCGCAGGAAAAAGGCACATTCGTCTAAAGCAAGTTTCGCCGGTCTCGGGCGTGTTCAAAGCTTCCTTGGCACGCCGAAGTGCTGTGTCTCTGTGCCTTCACACACTTGGATACCGACCAAGAATCGACGCCGTGTGAATGTGTTTTGAGAGTGCAATGTGAGTGAAGCCGTATGTAAAGGTACAACTCGTCGAAAGCAAGTGTCGCCGGTCTCGCAGCGTGATCAAAGCTTCCTTGGCATGCCGAGTGCTGCATCTTTGTGCCTTCGCACACTTGGATACCCATCAAGAATCGACGCCGCACCAGAGTTCTGAAGGTGTGTCGCGTGTATATCTCTTTAGGTCGCATACACGAACTCATCTCTGTGACGTCACGGCGCGGTGGTAGCGCGCCGGTCGCACTTCCGGTCTGGGGCTGTGGGCAGAAGTCCCCATGCCAGACGTGTATTCCTGCGTTGTTTTGAAAGGAATCAGACAAAAACCTGCCTTATCGTCAAAACGCCGCGACTGGGGCCGTACCAGAAGTGTCGAGAAAGGTTTGAAGGTCAGTTTTCACGTGCTCGGTTCGTCCGAGAATCTGGATATGTGACGGGAAAAGGGAAAAGCAGACGCCGTCGGACAACGATTGCTTGGGCGGGAAGCACTTTGGGTTGAATTCACGGATACTTGTGGTCATCAGATTTATTTGTTTTGTTCCAACATGAACGCCAGAAAACCGTCAAGTTGTGCGGACCACCTGCGGACTACGTTCAGTGCGTCTTCAAGTTCAAACGGCCGCCTGATCGTTCAAACTGTCGTCTGCTCTTTCAAACGTTTCTGCTTGTCGTCTGCTCTCTTCGACGCCGGCCCGTAGGCCAAAAGTTGGCCCGGTCCTTGCGATAAGAAGTAAGTGCAGGCCTCAAAAGACTTAAATTTGAAGGTTGGTAAGCAGGCTCTTCGTAAACAGTAGATACATGGAGATGTTGATTATTGTTACCAGCGGCCATCACCGACTTGTTATGCCTGGTTCACTTGGTCCGATTCTGCTTGCGATTTTCAGTATTGACGTCGACCATCTCAGCTACGGTTCACGCTTTTGCAGCCCAAGCGACGTCGCGACTGAAAATTGCGAGCGAAATCTCATCAGGTGAATCAGGCTTTAGCGTACATTCTGCGGCGTCCACGCGGAATGAATCGCCGCATGTCAGATTATTCACTCGAAGTTTCGCGGTGTAACGAGCCTCGTTAATTTCGCTGACGCTGCTCATGTAGTCAGACATTGCCAGGAAGACGTAGAATCAACAATTCGATTGCGAAAAAGGGCAGGGGGACTCACACTGACGCCGATAACATCGCGTTTCAATGGTTTGTTTATGGAGCAACGAGCAGCGCTTGTTGCCCACACAAGATTTTCAGATTTGTTTAAAAAGAGCCGTGAAAGCTACATTTATGCGGGTGAGTTATATTGCCAAGAGCACATAGTATAAGGAGATAGTTGCCAACTATTATTCAGCTAATTAAGTAAAATTTGTTAATTAAGTCTTTAATTAATGCAAGTAGACATCATCGAAAACCACTAAATCAACTATTTTAGAAGGTTTAAGGTTATAATGTCCGGGGCAGCATTTTACGGCGTTCTGTAAAAGCGCTCTATTTGGACGCCTTTCTAGATTTCGGTTTCTTACTGGGAGCGCTTCTTTGCGCCCGCGGTCCTGCTCCCCGGTGGTCGCTGCACGAAGGCACGAAGCCACCCTCGCCTTCCTTGTAGAATGGAGGGAAGTAGGGCGGATGTGTGCTGCGCGTCGCAGCCACTGAGGAGCGGGGCTGCAGGCACGTAGATGCGCTCAGATAAGAAGCCGAAATCAGAAACGCAGTCCAGGTAGACGTTTTCCAGACGCCGTAGAAATCTGCTGCTTCCCTGGCGTTATTGCAATACGCTAGAGGCTCAGCTGGCGCTAGTGTGCTGTTGCATTTTGAAGCAGACAGCAAGCAGTCTAAATTTGACTTCCGGTAATGTATTCCTATGGGAAAAAGCGAGTGCATTTTCTCTCTGCGCTCGATTATAAGAGCAAATATCACGAATAACTTGTACGTACTAGGCACATTGGAACATTTCTCAGTCACGCAGACGAAATAAATGGTCAGTTACGGCGTTTTTCTTTCAAATTCATCGCATTAAAAACGGTGCTTAAACGGCTTCGTACGTGTATTTTTGTGCACTGTCGGACACTGTTAGCGCGAACACGGCGTCGACGCTTTCCAACATGGGGGATATACGTGCCAAACGAACGAAGGACATGTAGAAAACCGAGAGAGACGGCAAGAACTACGCAGTAACACTGGATAAGTAACTCCTTGTGCTTGCAGACGATCAAAATAAATTGAAAGTCACGCAATATAGTCAGATTTGCAATAAATAAGTACTGTGAAGATGCTTGTTCTGGGTTCAAATTGTTCAAAGCATCACCCGCACGCTCCAAATCTTTGCAAATAAGGGGAGCCAGAGAGCAGGTGCCCGATAAAAACTGCCCGACATGGGAAATAATAAAAAGACATACCTTTCGTAGCTCACGTGCTTTATTTTTTGCGTTCGAATGTTTCTTTAACCGATCGTAAAGATGCGCACGACGGAGTCATTTTCATCCAATGACAGGACGGGCATATTAGCAATATATAAGCACCACCGAAATGCTAGCGAACCTGAACACACACTACATTCCTTTCGATCGTTAGTTTGCTTAGAACCGTCGCTCGTTTTCACATACCTTCCTTGAAACAGGGGTTTGGGCCTGAGATAGAGCGAAGTTTAACATCGCTCAGTGGTAAAGAAAAATGCTGTAACTAAAGCAATTACACTTTCACAATACCAATAAAGGTACATACTATCCGTTACAACCGATATGACAAAAGTCATTCATGTTATTTTCCGGCGAAGAGACAAAATTCACGCGCGTTTTCCCATAGGAATACACAGGGAGGCTGGAAAAGTAGACTGCATGCTGTCTGCTTCAATTTGCAACCGGAAGTCCCGTAGACACTAGCGCCAGCTGAGCCTCTAGCGTTTATTGTAATAACTCTATGTTATAACCTTCTGGGAAGAGTTTATTTGGGGTTCTCGATGATGCTCAGCAAGTTTCGAATTGGAACCATATGTCTATTTGCACTAATTAAAAAAGTTAATTAACCAATTTTATAATTAGCCTACTAATAGCTTGCGACTATCTCTCTATGCCATGTCTTCTTGGCCAGTATAACTCACCTCGCACAAACCGCATAAAAGCAGCTTGCGCGGCTTTTTTAGAAGGGATACTTCAACGAAATTTGAAATATTCCCGTCGTGTTCAAAAATAGGTTGAATATGATCCACAATATCCGTAAATGACAATCGCCCGTTTGTATTTTGATCCTGGTGGCTGTATTTTTCGTTATAAACGGCCCACTCTGGCAAGCGCCTGGAGAAGGCCCAGCGCAATCGTGACGTAAATCGTCTCAAACGAGCAAAGCCAGGCAAAGCTACGGCGAGGCTGACGTCGAGAGGATGGCCTAGTCGTTCCAGCCACCGAAGCGGCTGCTTTTGTACGGAATTTTTGAGTGACGGGTTAATCTTCTATAATCTTGTAGGGGGACAATAGCGACTTCTGCGACACACAAAAGGATTCTCGGAAAGAGGGGAGTTCCTCCTTCCCCCTTCTCTCGTCGTGGCCGGAGGCGAGACGCCTCTATACTATAGAGGCTAGAAAGGTTTTCTAGTGTCCGGAGCGGCGGTGAAAAGGCGTAATGATTCCCGATCCTGTGGGCAGGGGGCGCTGCCGCTCGCTGGCGCGCTGGGTTTGGCCGGGTGAGCGCTGAACTGGGACGCGTTTACGCGCGATCGTGCGGCTGTTTTGCATTGCCGTTATCCACCCGAATGAGGGTCAAACGCGTCAAACGGCAGAGCTCGCTGCGACAGAGGAGTGCGTGAATGTTGCTTAGTGTATCCGCGGTTGTGGCTTTTCTGACCGCCGAAAATAAGTCGCGGAGAGTGGAGGTCGAGTTTTGAATTAACCTACACTGAGAAGTCAGTCGCCTGCAGTCTAACAATGCACTATCCTCGAATTTCGAAAGCGCCTACAGTGAAACAATGTGTGCAAGCTATCAGACTCAAACTAAAACTGGGCAAATGGCAATGACATCACACATATGCAAACCGCGTACCTCGGAGCGATTTCCCTTTAGCGACGAAGCACCTAGGAGCGCTGGTGCAGTGTGCTACGGCATTGTAGCAACAAGAACATTAAAAATCACGCCAGAAGTAAGCATGTACAATATCTTTATCATCACAAGTTTTGCCAGAAATAAACTGAAACACTCCGCTGTGGAACTAAACTGCAACACTCAACAGAGAACAAGACGCATCTCTTTCACTGGCACCGCCTCATCTTAAGCAGCTTTTGCTTCTCGCGGCGCGAGCTTCGTGATTTATTGCAAGCTTTTGCGAGGAAGTGTAGCCTTGTAAGGGCATAAAACTTTACAACATTTGCCGTCACCTCGCGGCCGTGGTCTGGGCAGCCGACCACTTCAAGGTCATATCCTTGAATGAAGCTGAGGAAACAGGTCATGCTCTCAGCATGTAGCTTGTTCCGGCTAAAGAAAACAGTAAACGCATTCTCAAGCTTAGTAACTAGGAGTTCAAGTGGCTTGGACGGGTAAAGCAAGCCACCGTGGTCGAACTCTTTGGTTAACGAAGCGTTGTCGTCTGATGTGGCCTGAACAGGAAGAATGCAGAGTGAAGATGCACACTCAGGGCATGAAATTCTCTTCAGCGACTTCCGCACAACGTACCCAGCTATATAATAGATGAGTCGGCTGTCGCTCTTTTTCTCTGCGTAGTCCTTGTGGTCAAGCAAGGAGCTGTGTTTTTCGATGGCAACTGCAGCATCCGCCAAGTTTCCATCGTCCAACAACCTGTCCACCAGTGCGGTTATTGGAACAGTTTTTTTTTCACATGCGTCAGATGGCTCTAAGAGTGCAGTGATCAGCTCAGGCTGAGAATTTCCACCTCTGGGTGGCCTAGCTAAGCTATAGAAGCTAAGGTTGTTTATGATGGTCAAAAACTGCTCAGGAGTGGGATGATCATTGCACCCAAAAGATTGGCGCACAATGCCAAAAACGTTCTCCACCTTGTCCTGACTGAGGTTAGCAGTGAGCAAGTACTTAAAGCTTAGCGTGGAAGTCAGATAATCTAGAAGACACAGCGTACTCTTCAGTGTCACACGGAGTCCAAGGGCAGTCCCTGGACTTAGAAAACCGCCACCATTTTTCGCTGCATGCTCCTCCCATTCACTCAAAAAAATTATAAACTCTTCCAAGTACTCTGTGCTTTTTGACTTGGGTCGAAGACCTTTGGCTGGTGTTCGTGACGACATGACAAAAATTAACCTTTCCATAAGCCGCACGAAGTGCTCTGTCGGTTCAAGTGAGCGAAACTTTGGCTGAAGGTCACTCTTGTAAAAGAAAAGTCCTTTCAGGACCTCCTCGCTGAAAAGCTGAAATGCTAGGTTAACACGCATTTTTTCAAAAGCATTGGGAGCTACATGAGCCTGAGTAATACGTGGCATGACCTTCAGTGCAACCGTCTTCCTATCATTCTCCCAAGCCTCCCGGATAGGACGTACATGAACATGACCTTGTGGTATCTGCAATCCCTTTGAAACAAAGGCATTCCGTACACATTTTACAAGGTGAGGAAAGTCGGAAATCATGTAAAGGTGCCTTGCTGCATCAACGGGGTGGAGGGTCTTGCATGTGATCTCCACGGATGATGCTGCAACAAGCAAGATGTGATGTAAACGAAAGCAGGCAAGCAAAACATGAATGGTTTTATTTAGATGCATGGAACAAGCAAACTTACCCTTTATGCCAAGCAGCTTCCAGAGTGCTCTGTTCCACGGTGCACCGTCGCCCGTCCAATAATCAACGCGAAGACCAGATTTCTCTGCCAGGATCGTAGCTTCGAGTAGTAACTTCGACAGTAGGGGTGCCTTCACGTTTCCTCTAGAAGAAAATACGCCAAGTATTTGGGTCCATCGTCCTGAAAAAAAGCAATTATTGCAAGATTAAGGACACAAGCACGCTTTGTTTTTGTTTAGGTTCAAAAAAGTATATCAAG
This sequence comes from Ixodes ricinus, assembly GCA_037355805.1. NCBI lineage: Eukaryota > Metazoa > Arthropoda > Arachnida > Ixodida > Ixodidae > Ixodes > Ixodes ricinus. Next base: position 24,005 of record JAZHYW010007064.1, read on the forward strand.
GCTGAATCATTGTTGTTACTTTTAAGTCACATATGACATTGATGTTGCATAGTTAACAAATGCTACCCACCTTGAAAAGGCTGGAACATTATAACAAGTCCGTGGTCGCTCAGAGAAGTCTTGTTGTCTTGTTCCGTGAAGGTACCGAGATCTACGAAACCAGTCATTTCTCCTGACGCTTTTACTCCAATATTCTCAGAAAGCTTCAGTTCATCAAAAACAAGTCCGCCATGGACACTGAACTCATCCATGTCCTTTGTTTTTTGGTCGAGGGCTGAAAACACCTTCGGGTTGAAACCAAATGCACCTTTGAATCCTTGCATGTGCTTGTCAAGGCATGATTTACTGGGCAGTGGCAATATCTGATGTCGTCTAATATGCTCATACAGCTGTGGGCTCTTCATGCGCATCAAGACACATTCCAGAACCCACATCTTGTCGTAAGTCATGCCACGGCTTGACTTTCTGGATGCAGCCTCAAAGCAGGTTCTTACAGCTGTTCGTTGTTTTGGCGGCAGCCCACTGATTTTCTGCTCGAAAGCCGTGCTGGCAATGGATTCGTTCAAAAGCCGCAGTTTTTCCACATTTTCTTGAACTTTTGCAAGCTTTCTCTTTGTGCGTAACAGCTGGACAGACTTCCTTGCAGCTCGCTGCCTGAACTTTGGTTTGGGCTGTTGCTTCTGCCGGCGCATCTGGTTTGCTATCAGCTTCCTCGTGTACTTACAACGCAAGCACTGCTTTCCTTCAGCTGTTGTGACGCAGCACGTGTGCGCATAGTACGCTGTACCAAACTTCGTGCACTGGCCGGACTTCAGTGGCTCGACATCACATCCAGGGCAGAGCAACAGGGCGTCAACCTTCTTTAAAGCCGCGAGGGCGTCACTTTCGTTGGCCACAAGAAATTCATCAACCTTGATGTTGCGGCAGTATATGCGGCACAGTGATGTTTCCGCTCGTTCTGCTGTCACCGGTTCAGAACACTCAGTGAACGTGACGTGTTTGACAACAAGCACGTCCCCGGTTTCTAATCGAACGTGCCATCCGAAACAAAGCGCCCCAGGGTCATTTGTCAGCACAATCTTTGTACAAAAAACTGACGGCGGTGTGACATCGCTGAACGGGTGCGGCGAGGGCTCCGGGGCTTTGGGCAGGTCGATCCTTTCGGCAAGTTCCAAGTCAGGCGTGCTTTCACCTAATGCCTTCCGCTTGGGTCGTGGGACATAGTTGTTGGCAAGGTCTCTCACCTTTCTTTTCTTTGGAGCAGGCTTCGTCAAGTATGCAGGAGCATCTGGGAACACCGTCGGCACAGCGTCATCAGTAAGCGAAGGCCGCTCGCGTTCGAACTCCACGCTCTCTCCGTTGACCATGTGTTTGAACGTCCTCTGTACGTAGCGTTCGTCAAAATGACGGGAACACACCACGCACGTGCTGTCAAGCGCCTTGTCATCTCGCTTGATATTTCTGGCCCATTCTTGTAAGCGAACAGGATCGGAAGGAGCTCGGAACAAGGACACCTTTTCCGTTGACGATTTGTAGCCGCCCTTGCAGAACGGCACAAAGCAAGTCCTACCCTTGCGGGCAGGCATGGTTGCAACTCCTTGTTCAGACAACGCAGCACAAGAATGTTCACAAGCGCACAACCACAGCAAAAAAAAGACCGACACAATTCGATCCCCCTTACTATCGTGCCTGGCGGCCTGGCTGCGCACCGAATTGCTAGCGCGCCAGAGGGCTGTAGCGCCGCCTGTTGGGCGGATCCGAAAACATTTCACTTCGCTCGCTGGGAGCGCCGGCCGTTCCCGACACTAGGAGAACCCTTCTAGCCTCTCTATCTGTAGCGAGACGATTTCCGTCACTAGCTCTCAAAGGTTCCTAGGCGAGCATTACAAACGCGGCGTTAGCGACATCCCACCAGGTGCTCTCTTGCTAATCGTTTTTAATTTATTTTAAAATTCCTTTTCGAGACTTTTTTAACAAGATATTGGTATGTTTCCATGTGATACTGCTCTTTTGGACACATATAGACCAAAAAGATGCGCCGTGCCCCTGTTGTAGTATCCCTTTAAAGCGTAGTTCTCTTTTAGTAAAAAATAGGGCCAAGAAACTGCCGGGGTTTACGGCGGGCGGGGACCCAGATCGACCAGAGTCCAGTAAGCGGGGGTGTGTTTGGCGCCAACAATCATTGGTTTGGCTATGGTAGCCTGGAACGCGTCTCCGACTGGTGTGTTTACCGCGCCCAAAAAAGTGGTCCCTCGATTTCCGCCTGATGACGTCATACAAGTGTCATCACTCATGTTGTCGCCGGTCGCGATCTGGCGGCGTCTCAACGGCGTGCATGTGGCAGGCGCCTGTTCTGCTGCAAGTCGCTCTTCATTGTGACAGTCCACGGAAGCTACAGCAGCCGGAAGTTGGGACGCCGTGACCGACAGTGACACTCGCGTTCGCGCGTGCTGTTCGCCAGCATTTCTACGGCCAACCGCCAGGATCGCGACAGTCAACAACATGACACTCCGGCTCGTGTGACGTCATTTGTTGCCACTTCGGGACCACTTTTGATGTATGGGCGGGATAGGACGCTAAACACGCCAGTCGAAGACGCGATCCAGGCACCATGGTTTGGCGTTCAGTGTTCATAGATTGCGTCGGGAGCCGCGTCTGAAGGTGCAGCCGACCAGCCACGCTGATCCAGGGGCACATACGGCTTCACGCAGATTGCACTCGCAAAGCAGATTCACACGGCGTCGATTCTTGATGGGTCCCTATCATTTCGTCGAAACTCGTTCCGTGGAATTACGTTTCGTGGACAACTTTTCGTGGACACACGTTTCATGGACACACGTTTCGTCGACACGGTGACGTTTCGTCGAAAATCGTTTCGTGGAAAGCACGTTTCGTCGACAAACTTTTTTTCGGTTTTGAAAGGATTGCCGGAAACTCAAGGTACAAGCGGTTGTAAAAGATGACCAAAACGATGCCTAGCGCAGTTGCTCTCCAAGGAGAGCAACTGCGCTACTCTGTCGCTCTCATCCGTGTCACATGGAATAAGCAAGAGCGCACAGGACTTCGCGCGCAGCCTATTCGGATATTTGCAAGTTACGATGCCCGTTTATGGAACCGAAAGTTACTGGAAGAAGAAAAGTGGTGGAGAAAAATATGCCTAGGCTCAAAACAAAACTTCGATCTAACGGTGGCTTGCAAAAAAAGTCGTGGACACAGATTTTTTTTTCATATTCGTTATTTTTAATCAAAAGTACAGCTTAAAGCATTTTATTTCTACATTAGAACCCTAATATTTATATTTAAATTAAACATAAACATTACGCTCAATTATTGAAAAGGAAAAGTGATGCAGTGTTTTACTGGCTACTGCGACTTATGCGCGAAAAAACCGTTTAGTCGCACTCGTTTCGTCGTCATTTATGCTTGAGGGCCGTTTAAGAAGGACATTACATAAGAAGGGGGCTGTAAACAATTTCAAATAAAAATAAATAACAAAATCACGAAAAAAAAACAATGACACTCGCACTCCCGCGAGCACGGTGCCCGCGAGTAAACCTAAAAAACGCTACATTGCAATGCAAAAAAACAAAACAAAAAAAAACACGAGAATTGGTAATAGATAAATGAAACATTACGCCATGTTTAGTCTTATTACACAAAGTAAACCATAGTTGGTATCGAATGTGCAACTTAATGCATTATATAGCTTCTCTCGAGCAGCCGCCGCATCCAAGGCCTTGGAAGCAGTAGTACCACTAGACGAGATCTGTCGGCAGCAGCCGACTGGTCCTCAGGCGCGACATTCAATTCTTTTTATCGATGCCAGCAGACAGATACCAGGGGCGAGTTTGTGACCCAGCTCTTTGCATAAAAGAGCGGCTTCCAAATCTAATGTTCTTTGGTCACACATTGGTTTATGTGCATGCAAAGTTTCACTACAAACATAACAAATGCAGAACTATTGTGTTGTTATTTAATATCCAGAAGCTAAATATGCTAAAATCTAAAATCGTATGCGGTCTGTTATGTACAGCACGTTGTTTGGAGGAAAAAAAGAACCGTGTTTTATTACCGTAAAAGTAAACTACGCGAAACCGAATGCTCAGTCTCCTACAAAGTTTATTGCTAGCGGCTAAGACCAGATGCCAATTAGCTTAAAAACGATTTTATGCCATCTTCAACGATAAAATGGTTATGTGCACCGCAAACAGGCCTCGTTTTTTCTTTCAATTTTTTTTTTAAAGATCTTCAGTGTTTTGACGTGTGGACTATCTATGCTATGTTCAGGTGGCTCTTGAGGACTATACCAAAAGACGCAACGCGCGGAAAGATACACTTGCTCTGGAAACGACCCTGCCACTTCGTCAAAACAGTCGAAGTGCCGGCGGCCAGCCCGCGAAGGGTTGCATTCGATGACGTACAGACATCGCGATCACGTATGCTGCCGAAAGCGTAGCCCTCAAGAGCAGCACATATTGGTGAATGTTTTAAGAATCTAATTTGAGAAAGGACAGTTGTCGAGAACAAAGCTTTTCGGCTTTGACAACCCTTCCCCAAAGGTTCGGGCAAAGACACGAGCGAAACCATACACATCGTAAGTTCCGACATCAGCGCGATCAATAGTACCCCCTCCCCTCCTCCCCTCCGCCTCCCCTCCCCCCCCAAAACCAAAAAAAAAACAGCAAATATTATTGAGATAGTTTAAGTCGGTGAGGCAAGATGGCTACGCACTGGTTCGCCATACTTGGCCCAGTCGGCCATCTTTCATCCATTCATCCATCCATCCAGCACAAGGCCGCGCGCCGCGCAGGCGCAGAGGCTGCGAGGAGGTGCAGCTGGTGGAGCTGGCAGAGCGAGCTGTCGACGAAACGTCGCAACGTCTGTCGATGAAACGAGCGGGTGCTCGTTTCCACGAAACGATCTGCCGATGAAACATCGCAGTGTCGACGAAACGATTTGTCCATGAAACATCGTTCGACGAACTGATTGCCACCGCTCCTAAACGCGCTCGCGTTAAAATATTCTCTTCCTTCCTAAAAACGAAAGAAAAAACGTGAAAGCTTGAAGACTTTCGCTCGTCGTTGCGTTGCGAAGGTTAGGTGCGTGTGCACTCGACTCTTCGTTTCTCCATGCGGCCGACGTCTTCTGGGCCCGCCGATGGCTTCGATGCCAGTGCTGGCGCTCAAGGGCAAGCCACGTCAAAAAGCGAGCTTGAGCGGGACGTCGTAAACAGTGGAAGCTGTGTCCTCGGTGAGCCAATTGGAGCGTGAGAGTAAGGCACGTGAGGACTCAACTCCGATGTGGACATTTGTGCAGCGCCGTCACATGCCTCGCTCCAGTGACCTTATTGGCTCCCCGGGCCCTTCTGTTTTGCCATTTGCCAACTTCTACCGAGTTGGAGGCTCCTCCGGTGGCTGTTTCTCGCCGACTGGCTCCGGCCTGTCGGGACTCTCGGGCGCCACTATCCGGGCCCGGGCGCCCGGGCAACTCGGGCTCTATGCTAAGCGTGCCGCCGTGGTGAAGAACAGCAGAAGGAAAAAGAAAAACAGAAATCTATCGGAAACAAATACAACGAAGGCCACGTGGCTACGTTACGTGCTGCCTTCTCTGGTCGAGTGTAGATTCGGTTGAGTCAGCCCCATTGTCTTTGGTTGCCTGGTTGACTTGCGGACGCAATTTGCCTTCATCGTCATGTCTTCGATCATCAATGAGACGGCCATCGTCAGTAGCGTAAAAGAAGGCGAATCAGACGTATCATGGCCCTTTTATAGGGATTATTTTAAACTCGTGAAAACGACAGAAGAAGGGGAACATTGATGTTAGGTGTCTGAAGTGCGCCCTGAAACTCAAGATCATCTCGGCGTCCGTCACTAGCACGTCTAATGTCAGAAAACTTCTGCTGGTAAGTGGTCCATATTATATGAGCGAATGACGTTTTAGTGAATGACACTTTAGCGAATAGGAATCACTTGAGCGAATTGACGTTTTCGCGAATAGGTTGTTTGTAGCCTGTAGCCCGACCCACAACAGTTATTTGTAAGCTGCCTTGTCATTGGTTAATTAGATATCGTCTTCATTTTAGTTTTACTGACAGTAACCACTTTTTCCCTTTTAATGCCCGCACGTCCGGAATTTTCCGCCGCTGTTGACCATCTTTGGCGTCTGGCAGAAATATCGGTTTTGTCTCAAGTGCTAATGCTGAAACCTAGTTGGACTAGTGTCCTGCGCCGCTGAGCTGTTCTGATACGGTGCAATAAGTATTAACTAGTCTTGCTTTGCTTATTCCAGAGGTCTCACAACCCGATTGGAAAAACGTACAAGAAAACTATCTGCTGCTTGTGCAGTTCTGGTATGACACCACATTAATTTCGTGTAATTACGCATGCAGCTGGTTTTGTTTGGCGTTTTACATAACTGGAGAAACCGGCACCGATATGGCTCCGTGTCTGACTATACTCGCAGCCAGTTTGCTTGCCGATGTGATTCGGTGTGGCTGCTATGATTTTGCGTCCGATGACGTAGGCGACCATCATCTTTCTGACCAACGCTTACGTCACAGGACCACTGGTATCACCAAATCATACATGCAGAAAGGCGACCGCCAGCTTCCAACGAAACGTCCATCATTTACCACGGTATCGTTACATATACCATACATGTCGAAACGGAACATAGACCGACGTTGAGCTCACACAAATTCCTCGGTCAACTCTTCACGGCAACGTCTTGGGGCGACTGTCTCGAATAATGTGCACCACAAGTATTCAACAGCCGCACCAGCCGTACCGCATAGCAAAGCCAACGTGCACGGCAACAAACCGATCGTGACGCCAAGCCGAGGATACCGCGTCACCGGTCGACGAGCGGCCAACGGCCGCGTGTATCCGTTTCCCTGGATGCCCAACAGGGCAAGGGGAAAAAAGAGGGAGAGGCGGAAAGGGAGGAGAGAAGAATACCGCGATTGGCTGACACAGTCACGTGGTACGCCTGGGCTACGGGCTCTTCTAAGCTGCGTGCAGCCCCCTCCCCCGCTACCGCCATTGAGCAGACGCTTCCCGTTTGGGAATACTTTACGCCCGTCGAAGAAGTGCTGTGGTGCAGTGCTAGATATTGGAAGATATCGTTGGTGTGACAGTGGATAACATACGCTCACAGGTCTCAATGCTGAGTGGGCAGCTATGCTACGGCCGCTTTATGCTTTATGCCGTAGCGTTCACGTACGCCAGGACGGAAGGCTGTGTTTAGGCCTAAGGACCCGCGACCGCAGCCGGCGTTCCGAAGTAATTTACGGCCTGGAAATAAACCCAGCTCGTTTGTCTTTCGCTAAAACGCCCAGTGTAGGTATTGGTTCTCTCATTCGCTCGACGCCGCCGCGGTGTTGTGTAGTCTGCCCTACCGCTATGCCCAACTCGCCGCTTGGCAGCATTATTCACGGGCGTAACATCGTTCGCCCGTTGCTGGCCTCAACAGGAATCGCGCCAGTAAGGTGAATATGTGAGACGCCAACGGAGCACAAGCGGTGATCTGGACCGCGAGTGCACGTGTGAATTGTGCTTTGCATATACACTGTCACGCCTCTGCAAGAGCTCAATCGCGCTCCCCGTAGCTAGTCGCGATGGAGAAGTGCATTGCTTTCGGCGAAAGATATCTATACCCGATGTCAGCTTTCTTGTGCTCCACTGGAGAAGGTACTGGAGCGTAAACGCAGCTGCTTCGACCAGTGCTTTTGTTGCGCCAGCACTCGAGGGGCTGAAGCATGTCCGCGTGCACGCACTCGTACACCCACAGTGGAGCACAAAGGTGACGCCCAGTGTAATGATTATTTTACAAATTTAGCGAAGGAAGCGGGCAGTGAGAAAATATTCCACAAGCCGACTGGCCATTTCTGTCATCGTCCTCACCTGCAGCGACGACTGGGCAAGTGTGTGAATGAATTGACTGATGTCAAGGGTTGTCCTTGCTGTGCTTACCTGAGCTCCTGCAATGTGATATGCACACATACCCACTATGTTAAATGCATGCATGCTGCAGACAGCACGTGTCAGATCTTTCCTAGCTATGCTCACCTCAGATGCAAAGGATTGTATGCACACATGTCTGCAAATAGCTTCGCCCGAGTGACTTGGAGCTTGTGCTAGACACAGTGTGAGGGCTGGCTTTGCCTGCCTTACCTCCATCTTTCTTTGCGACTACAAAAAGCTGGCCCAGCTGGTACCAGGCAGTGGTGAATAGGTAGCCTAGACATGAAGGGAGACCGATCTCAGCTAGCATGAACTTTGCTTCAACAACAGAGTTTCAAAATGCAGCTGCAAAGAGATGCACTGCATGTTGGGCCCAGCTTTAAACATTTCCATTGAGGTTTCCTTTTCCAGAAGCTACAAAAATAAGCACTCTCATCTCAGTTTCTCCTCTTTTCAAAACTTGGTGATGTTAATTACTTGCGAGGTTCCACCAACCTAAATGTGCACTACAGAATACTGGCGCTTCTGGCCGCACGACCTCCCCTGGGCGATGTGCAGTCGAAAGATGCACTGCATCTTTCGATGCTATTGTAAGACCAGTTGGTCGTGTGACGAGTCATCCTATGACGAATGTTCCTGTGTGACGAATCGTTCTGTGACCAATTGTCCTGTGACGAGTGCGCATGTGATGAATGGACACTATCCCGAAAAAATGGCGGCCCATGGGGCTGCTTTAGCGCCATCTATGAGTCGCGGGTACACTTCCGGCGGAACAAAAAATAAACAGGAAATGACGACACTTCCGGAAAAAAACGTGACGTCATGCGAGCGTGCGGTTTGGCGCGAAAATTAAACAAAACAATTCTAGAGGCTACAGGTAAAATGAACGACATATACACTAAAAAGTCTCAAACATAGCTCCGTGTTTGAGCTTTGTTTGATACTTTTTAGTGTGTGTGTCGTTCTTTTTACCTGCAGTCTCGTGTTATTTCTTGGGATGTTTACTCTATACTAGATCGTTTACGCCCTTATTTGCCCTTGCTCTTATATTTTGTTCAAAATGTTTTTTTTCTGCAGCCGACTTTGTTAGCCGACCTGCTATGAGAGTAGTTTCATTTTGTCACACCATCGTGTCTTTGCACTGTGGTTAAACTCGAGCCGCAGTGTTTCGCTCTTTGTTCCTTCAGAATTCCTCGGAAATATGTGAAAAACCTCAAAGCGAATGATGTAATTTAAAAAAAATAGTGAATCAAATTGCTGGAGTGTGTTGCGTATGAAATACACTACAGTAACTCTAATGCAAGTCCAACGTCGCATTAACAGTCGCGTTTTATTTGTTTTATTCACTTACAATCATTCAATCAGGTTACTGACTAGAATCATACAATCGGTATCCACAATTTCGAAAGTGTCATGGTCGAAGAAAACTAGTCAGATCGGTACATAAGGCACATTATAACAGAATAAGACAATGTACAATCGGCTGGATGTTGTGAGGACATTGACAGTTTATAGGCAGCCACTAATATCTCAGAGGTTTCACAGTGTTCCGAGGACAACTGTGGTCACCACTGTACTACACAGAAAAAAACTACACTTGTCTACGCAGTCCTTGGGCAAGGTACCATAATGCTAAAAATATTTTAACTTGCGTCTGCTGGTGCTGCTACACTGCAACGCAACGATTGTTTGGTGCAGGTCAAGGAAGCCAAGTGGAGTAAACCATCTTGGAGCCCTGTGGTATGCTGCACTTCATAAGCCAGTGTTGCTTCACAGCTTTAAACGCTATATATATGAATCAGTTAGAAGACTACATTACTCCTCAAGAAACCGAAGAAAATGAAAGGTTCGAATAGAACATGCCTACACTGCTTTAAAAAGTACTCTGGGTGGTCTCACGTACGTAGCCTGTGCACTTGCTGCCTAGCTTTACACTTTGCTGCTGTATCAAATAGTTCAGCTTTTTTTTCCGCGTGAACCAGTGCAGCCTGACTCTGGCAATCAGAGAAAACAAATCATCATAAACACTTTCGTCACAAACAGTCAAATACTTTGGAATCTTTTGGTGAAAAAGGACACGAAGAGTACGCCCTACGCTCTCCTTTGAAATTAGGTTGTTGATACATGTCTCGAAGACTACCTCACGAGCTTCAACAAATAATCTGAAAGAAGCAGAAGGAACTGAGAGGTATCCAAAGTCAGAGTCGGCAGTGCCTTTCACACTCAAATACAAGAGCACTTGATTTCCTTCAGAAAAACACGCATTTTCTGTCCTCAGCTCACATTTCTGGGATGTTCCTACACAGGAATGAACCTTGAGGAATTTTGATGCCAGCCTCCCAGCAGAATAAACCATGTTGTTCTCTTCTATTGCCGAAGGGTAGTTTGAAGGCGAATCGTCTGCCGTGGTAAGAAAAACTGTGCTTCCTAAGGCAAGAGGAAGAGAAGGTGCCAAAAGGCCTGCTGGGAACGTAGCAAGGAGAGACATCATGTCGTCAGCACAGTTTGATTTTTCCGACAGCTTGAATAGGTTGCTAATCAAAAGGTGCCTGAACGCAGCCTGAAATTGACGGGAAGTGGAGTTCGTGTTTGCACCGGATTTTGAACGTATAACAGCAAAAGTGTTTTCAAGGGTGTCCTGGTTCAAATGGCGGGTTAAAAGGTAGGAAAAACCGTAATTAACCGTGAGGTGATTGCAGAGTCAGCAGCAGTGACCTAACTGTCAAGCAGAAGCCACGAATGCACTGCGGCTGCCTTCTACACCCGAGTACTTGCAGACTTTTAAAAACCAGAATGCACTCTTTCAGAAACTCGTCATGGATAGAGCCGTTACACATTGCAGAGACATATGGCGTCTTTGCAAATTTCTGCGAGCTATTTAGGCTGTCAAAGAGACGGTCGATTCTTTCAACGAATCTCGCTGTGTGAACAGCTGTGGCGGGCAATTGCTGAAAAGTAACAAGGGCATACATTGCAGCTGCGCAGTGATTGCTAAACACTTGAGCTGCTAGCTTCACCAACATCTTTGACGAGAAGGTCAAAATAAAATGTTTCTCGTTCAGCTTTGGCATAGAACGGATCTCAAGTTTACGGTCCTTTTCATAAGCTTCCTTGATGTATTAACTTTTCACTATGTAATCACCAACTTTGAAGTCGTATTTAAATAACATGTTTCTGAGGCACTTCAAAAGGTGCGGAGCATCGAAAAGGAAAAAAAAGTGGCTTGCCATTGATCTCTACGTAAGGCTTTTCGGCAGTTACGATGCTTGAAAAAAGAGACACGTTCTGGCTCCCTTGATCGCATACAACAGCTACCGGCTCCAGGCCAGCGTCCACAAGGGCGCTGTAGTACCGGAAAAGAAGATCTTTTAGGACACCTGAAGGTGTGCCTTTGTGAGCAAAAAATAGCCAAGCGGCTGCTTCCACGGTGTTCCGACTCCTTTCGCCATGAACATGAGAGCCTTGTTTGCCAGCTTTTTGCCTTGCTGTCCAATATGTTCTTCAAGTCCTTCGAACCTGTCAGACGAGGGGTTGTATAAAAGCTATTTTTTGATGTGCATTTCATCAAAGACTATGCTGCAGGCCAGATCGGCTTGAGAAAAAGAAGCTGTCAGCCTCTTTATTAGCTCGAAAATGTCAGGGTAAAATCCAACCCTCAGTGGCACACGCTGAAGCCATAGCTGCAGTGACCTTACTGATGGCAGCCTGAGCAGTCGCCTGCAATACTTATAGCCTTTGGGGCTATGAAAGTAGAGGCCTAAAGCCAAGGCTTTGTTGTGGCTGCACCATCTCCGGCCAAACCGGCTCACATTGCTCATTCTAAGCCGGGCTTCAACGAGTGCAGCGACAGCAGGAGACACATGAAAGCGGACACTCTCAACGACTTCGGCAACAGTCCTCATCTGACGTTGTCGTTGCAGCCTTCTTTGCAGCCACTTGTTACGCTCTTGAAGCTGTCGCACCTTGGCTCTCAGGGCGTTCATCTTCATCTTGTCGATGCTGCGGCTTTTGCCGGGTGCTGCAATTTGACAAATGACCTAGATCAGGTCTCCAAGAAAAACTTGCATTCGCCATCACTTTATTAAATGTGTAATCTATTCACACTCAAGAATACTCCTCAATGATTTGAAGTGTCTTTAAACAAGAACAGCAAGTAAGACAGACTACACATATGCTATTCAAGTTAAGGAAAGCAGCAGTATATCTTTATGTCGGACTAGGCGCTTCATGTTGGCCAGAGACCTGATAGTCCAAAAAGACAAGGGCGCACACAGAAACATGCAAGTCAGAATAGGCATCCAAACTGTGAAATGCATTTTCTTAAAGCTTGACCATACCTTACTTATGCCCATGGCACTGTAACAGTGAAGCGCTCGCACAAAAACAGGCAACTAAAGTTTGGCAGATAGGACAAGGGATCAAGACAGGCTCAGCATCACACACATTTGACCAGGGCAGCTTTTCGATAACTATAAAAAACACTGTGTTACGTGAGGTTTTGCGGGAAGACTTATGATTCAGTGAAACCGGTTGAGCTGTTTTGATTTGATGGTGTTAACACCTGCGTGTGGAACATTTTGTTGTCTTTTTGTGTGCTTGACAATGACAATACCGTGAAACACAAAAATGTGGTGAACTTTGAACAAACTTCGATTTGTAGCTGCCAGCTACCCGGTCTTGTGTTATGTGACCCCTTGCGCCATCAGCTCTCAAGATAAAGTTTAGTATCCGCTGGTGTTTTTCGAGCCTTGGCTTTTTGTTTTTGCGGTCTGACCTTTTATAATTTCACAACAAAAAAAAACCTGCAAAAGAAAAAAGTTTGCATCATAGAAAGCACTCACATTTGTAGAAGGCCCAGCCGCACAGCCAGAGAGAGAGTCTCTAGGCGACGGTGAAGAAACCAAAATCTCTATGTCAGCCACGTCCCCGCTGGACTCTTGAGCAGGAGCAGCATCTTGACGTAGAGCGTGGATGTGATCAACTGCAAAAAAAAAAAGAAAGAAAGGCTTTTACAAAAACTGTAAGTAAGAAAGCAAGCTCAACAGAGCGGAAAGTTGGGCGAGTTGGTTGTTCATCTTAGCTGGCAGAAACAGTGCCTCTCTGTGTACTTTTACAGCGCCTGTCTGTATACTCCTTGTTTCTTGTCCTTCGTCAAGTTGCGCTGTTTCTACCAGTTAAGAAAGCAAGCTCACTAAAAAGAATGGGAATAAAAGGATAGCACGAACAATATTCGGCCACCACTTATTATGGGCTACTAGTGGACTGTTCTCTAGTAAGGTGCACGAGTATGTGTGGTCCAATGAAGCCGCAGAAATCAGCTCTGCAAATTTAATGTGAACTTAGCGAAGGAGAAGATGTTGAAGTCCTTCCTTATGCATGCCATCAACGCTCTGTGTACATCATGAAGAGTAAACACACGAGTCTTACGCACAGATGCCCTACTATATATCTGTGTTGTACCACTGACAACCACGCCGATGATCACGACACTAGGCTCCTCAGAGCCAGGCCGGTACAGGTAAATTTGAATATCGTGGGCACTTTTATAATGACGGCACACAACGCTGCGAAGTCAGAGTGATTTCGAAGTTAAAACATTCCTAGTATAACATATTACGCCTTCACGTGTAGTTTCTTGTGCACATCCAGACAACCCTAATAGTTTTAGGTAAAACTAACAAGAGTTAAGAAAAGACCGAACAAGGGGGCATGACATCACACAGCAGGCATGTTACTGACAGTAGCGAAGTCTCACCTTCGAGAGTCGAGGGGAAACCGGTGCAGCGAGATGCCAGCCGTGCGGGTGTCGCTTTCACACACTTCCACGGAGCACCGTTTCTTTCCGTATCGCGCTGTGCTCATCGTCGCAAAGGACGTTGAGCCCCTTGGACGCAGCAGCGTCCAAGGTCCAAGCGCACGACTGCCGAGTTCTCGCGCAAGTAACTGGGCTAATCACGCCCGAGCAAACAACAAAACTTCCCAAACGGCGTTAACTGCCGCTAAAACAATTAAAAGCGAAGAACACGTGGAGTCCCAAACACAAGCAAGCAGACGAACGTCAGCAGCCTGTCTTTCCGCGCGCCACGAGGTCTACAAAGAACTGCAAATATCGCTATTGCTAGCCGGCCTTTTGCTAGTAGCGTACAGAGGACGCTAATAAGAAGTAGGCATAATATTAGCAAAAACAAAGACAGTTTTGAATTTTGTAGCGCGCCAAATATGATTGATAATATCTAATAATTATATTTAGATTGTTTAAAAATACAAATGATTATACTTCTAGTCACAAACTAATTAATTTTATTAATGTTTGTCCCCACCTCTCCTAGTCGCGCTTCAATCGCATCCTTCACGTGACCCTCCAGGTCGATGTCGCTGGCGATTTGTTTTGAACCGCTTTTTGGCCGAAGCTTCGCTACCCATGTACATATACCTTGGATCACCCGACTGCCGTTTGGCTTGTCTAACTCTCCAGCCAGTTTTCAACGCCTGATGGACGTTGTACTCGGGAACTCGAAGTACGAATTTGCCATGGCATACATGGATGACGTGGTTGTTTTCTCGAGAACTATGGAGGAGCATGTCGAACACCTTCGCATCGTGCTTGAGCGAATGCGTAATGCTGGGCTCACGATTCATCCCGGAAAGGTTCAGTTGGCCGCGCCCAAGATTAACCTCCTTGGATTCGTTGTGGATAACGGCACGCTCCGCCCCAACGAAGATAAGTTGCGCGCGCTAACGGAATACCCAAGCCCACATGACGTAAAGAGCCTACAAAGATACCTCGGAATGATTGCGTTCTACCGGGATTTCATTCCGCACTGTTCCGAGATATCCCAACCGCTCAATCATCTACTAAAAAAGGCGTCAAGTGGTGTTGGGCCGAACAACAACAATGCGCATTCGCAGCCCTTTCCAAAGCCGTGACTGACAACGCTTGTTTACAGCTCCCAGACTTGAACAAGCCGTTCGTTCTGCAGACAGATGCAAGCGACTGTGGCCTGGGTGCTGTCTTGCTGCAGGAGTATGGCGGTGTGCTTCGGCCAGTTGCTTTCACGAGCCACACGCTAACTCCAGCCGAGCGCAACTACAGTGTCGCAGAACGTGAATGTCTCGCCATTATTCATGCTTTGAAGCGCTTCGATATGTACCTAGATGGCGCAACGTTCGAGATTCAATCTGATCACTTAGCGCTATCATGGCTAAGGGGACTTAAGAATCCAGCTGGACGTCTTGCTCGTTGGGCGCTTACGCTGCAACAGTACGACTACTCCATAGTGTACCGCCCGGGGTCAACGAACAAAGTTGCTGATGCGCTCTCTCGTGCTCCACTTCCTGAGGAACACTCGCAGGATACTCATGGCTTGGTGACCGTCGCGGTCACGGCACGAGGATCCCCAGATTCACGGTGGGGTACATTGGTGAGCCGCGAGGACCTTCGCCAGGCGCAGCTGGATGACGGACTCTGCCAACGCGTGTCCGCTTGGCTGGCAGCACGAGGTCCAGTCGACTGCCCAAGTGACGAGGAGTTCGACTGCTACTTGATGAGCGACGACGGCCTCCTGCTGCGCTACATCCCCCAGGCCGACGACGATCCGGATGGCTCGGCGTTCCGGACCGTGATACCCCGCAAGCTACGTAAGCTTTTCATCCGATACATGCATGACTCTGCCTTGGCAGGACACAGCAGTGGGAGCAAGACTTACGAAAAGTTATCCCAAATTGCTACCTGGCCAGGTATGAGGCAGGATGTGCTCCGATACGCTCGTAGCTGCTCGGTGTGCCAGAAGGCAAAACCACGTGGTGGTCAGCCCCCGGTCTCATGCAACCAATCGTGAGTCAGAGCCCTTGGCAGATTTGTTGCTGTGACGTCATGGGCCCCTTCCCACGCAGTACTCGCGGCAATCAGTACTTGTTCGTGGTAACCGACCACTTCACGAAGTGGGTTGAGTTATTTCCTTTGCGGAAACTAGATTCGCAAAAAATCTGGGAGTGTCTACTTGAAACATTCGCTAGATTTGGCTTTCCTGCACAGCTTGTAAGCGATAATGCCTCCTATCTAACGAGTAAGGTGTTCGTGGACGCTTGCGCGGTGCTGGGAATTAAGCACAAAAGAACTTCCCCGTACCACCCACAAGCAAACATCACGGAAAGGGTAAATCGGAACCTTAAGATGATGCTAGTGGCCTACACCGAGCGCCACAAGGACTGGGACGCGAAACTGCCCGAGCTGGCATTCGCAACCCGTACGACCACTAATCGGTCAACGGGTCTCACTCCTGCCCAATTGAATTTCGGCAAGGAGCTCGCGTTCCCGCTTTTTAACAGTCTCCTTTCTACAGAGTCTGGGGGAAGGCTTCGCCCCTACGTGAAGTTCGCAGAGGACCTGCGAAAGCGCTTCTCCGATAACCTTCGAGAAGCACGAGAGAATCTCGACGTCGCCCGAGTACAGCAGGCAGAACAGTACAACCAGGGGCGACGTGACTTGCAGTTCGAGGTGGGAGATTTTGTGCTCCGGCGTACTCACCCACTGAGTGACGCCGCTCGAGGCTTCGCAGCCTCCCTCGCCAACAGGTGGGAAGGTCCGTTTCGCGTGCGTGAAAAGTGCTCACCACTCACGTACAAGCTAGTTCACTGTGAGTCTAGTGAGGAAACCGGACCTGTTCATGTCACCGACCTTAAACGATTTTTTCAAGCAGAAGACGAAGATTCCTCGCAGGACCGGAACGACACTGACGGCAGTCGCGTTCCGGAAACCCCCTTGTCTCCACCAAGGCGGCGGTATAACCTGCGACGTCGGTGACACGAAAGAGAGGAACCATTTTTTTTTCTCTTCGGCTTCGCCTCTCTCGCATTTTGGGGGTAGTTTTCTACTTCCACGGATCTGCTCCCTTTTCAAGAGAGGGGGAGAAGATTGTGTACCCACCTCAGATCCGTTATTTCGAACTTTCTGGAAGGGGTACGAAGATAACGCCAGGCTCAACCCTCAACTGAGCCCCATGTCGTCTGCTTCCTTGTTTTTCTATGGAGCTGGCTCATGGACAACACCGTCGCCACACCCGCCATCGGAACGACACGGTGGCCGGTCTCATCATGGAGAGCAGCCACCTGCTGGAGACCGGCCCAGAGCAACAAGGTGGCCGCCAGCCGAGCCCTGATCAAGAGCAAGGAGCTCAAGCGACAAGCTGGAGCTGACCGAGCCGCTGCAGAAAGAGCAGCATGTGACCAAGGAGCGGGCAAGAGAGCGAACGCCGAACGCGTCAACCAACGTGGCGAGCGCGACCTCCAACGGGACATCGCACTCGTCCAGCAGGCGCCGGCCGGACTCGCAACGTCAGTCCGCCCAGCAGCGCCATCCACCCCTGACGCCCACAACGTCTCCGTCTTCGACATGCCGGACGAAGCTTGAGGGGGGGAAGTGTGGGCACCCTGGCGGCTCCGCACCCCAGTTGCCCAACTGCGAGGCAATGGTGCCGAACGTTTCCCGCGTGGCGGCGACGTCACGCCAGCCACGCGCACATCGGGTGCGCCGCCTTGATAAGGAAGATCAGAGGCGGCGCACGGGGAGTCGCTGACTGGACTCAGCCGCCGTTGGTAACAATGTTAATCGTCTCGTCCATGTCCCATTAAATGTAGTTTCTTGTTGTTGAAACCGTTGGCTCCGTGTTATTCCTCCGGGTCGGGTATGCAGCAAGGCAAACCGACCACAACCCAAACCAAAACTGTTCGCAAGTTCAGAACCCGTTGAGCCCTGAGTGAGCGTCCTTTCCTCGAGGCAGAACTGAACCACACGGAGCGCACATAGCTCTTCCGACCACCGCCATCTCAGCCACGCATTTTCAGTAGTGATGCCCTGTAGCTGAGCCGGTTGGTTATCCATGCTTACTGATTACCAGCTGAACGTTAGGAAAAGCGACGAAGAGAGAAAGATACACACTGCTGGACTAGCAACCCTTTTAATAAACTTCCTTTTCCTCAACCTCATCCTAAAGGGTAGCTTCTTCTTCTTCAGTCAGAGCTTAGACAGAAACTTCCTTTTTCTCCCCACGAACCGTGTAGTTTTCCTCTTCTTCGACTTTCGGATCTTGCAAAACTTCCTTCTTTTTGTCTTTTATACTTCCGGCGGTGTCACCCTCGTTTTACTCGGTCGGATCTTGGAGTCAAAAAGTCCCAACTTGGTTCATCCGAGGGGCCGCTCTCCTCAGATACATTTTTTCTTTGGGCAAGAGCGCGATGGAGGCAACACTCACGCATTCTCCCTCCCGCTCCTCAATGGCCAGCGCCTCGAGGAGCTCCCTTCCAAGCTGCTTTCGGTGTTTTGCTACGACGGTAATGTTTGTGAAATCAGGAACACATTTGCAGGCCCGACAATGTGCCGAAAGGTGGCCCGCCGACGTTAGTGCGGCCACAGAGGCTGCATGTTCTCTGGTGCGATCGTTTATGCACCTCCCTGTTTGCCCTATGTAGCTTTTGCCACATGACATAGGGATCTTGTAAACAACTCCTTTTTCGCATGGGGCGTAGGGTGTTCGATGCGCAGTGCTGCAGGTCGTCGTCCCATTCTGGGCGGTTTTCCGGTTCACCCTACGGCACATGGCGTACGCCTTGTTGGGGGCGGAGCACAAAACGTGGATGCCTTGTCGGCCGGCGATCTTTTTTAACCGATGAGTAATGCCGTGAACATATGGGACCACTACGAAAGGCTTTGGGGGTTTCTTTTGCGTTGTTTGATTTTTCTCAGGATTTTGTCGCATTTGCTTACAAAGCTTCTCACATATCGGTACGAGGAGGGTGCTCGAGTACCCGGAATCCTGGAGTCGACCCAGCTGTCTTTGAAAGCTGCGCCCCACCTTATGAGGGCAGGACTTCTGTAGCGCCGAGACTAGAGCTTTGGTGGCCAGCCCCCGTTTTACGTTTTTGGAATGCTCCGAGGTAATCGGAAGGAACCCCTTACACGAACGGGGTTCATAACTCCAGCACACGTGCGAAGGTTGTTGACGACAATGTTGACGACTTCCTCATACTAAGCAACTCTGATGCAGATGAGGAGAGTAACGGGTGCCTAGACCTGGTCATGCGCAGCTTCGAAGAGAGCTGCCACGGATTGCTTTTACCCATGAACTTCCCGTCAACAATTCCATACGGTTTCAGATCTCTCATTGGAGTTTCAGCCTTCCCACGTGTGCTGGAGTTATGAACCCCGTTCATGTAAGGGGTTCCTTCCGATTACCTCGGAGCATTCCAAAAACGTCAAACGGGGGCTGGCCACCAAAGCTCTAGTCTCGGCGCTACAGAAGTCCTGCCCTCATAAGGTGGGGCGCAGCTTTCAAAGACAGCTGGGTCGACTCCAGGATTCCAGGTACTCGAGCACCCTCCTCGTACCGATATGTGAGAAGCTTTGTAAGCAAATGCGACAACATCCTGAGAAAAATCAAACAACGCAAAAGAAACCCCCAAAGCCTTTCGTAGTGGTCCCATATGTTCACGGCATTACTCATCGGTTAAAAAGATCGCCGGCCGACAAGGCATCCACGTTTTGTGCTCCGCCCCCAACAAGGCGTACGCCATGTGCCGTAGGGTGAACCGGAAAACCGCCCAGAATGGGACGACGACCTGCAGCACTGCGCATCGAACACCCTACGCCCCATGCGAAAAGGAGTTGTTTACAAGATCCCTATGTCATGTGGCAAAAGCTACATAGGGCAAACAGGGAGGTGCATAAACGATCGCACCAGAGAACATGCAGCCTCTGTGGCCGCACTAACGTCGGCGGGCCACCTTTCGGCACATTGTCGGGCCTGCAAATGTGTTCCTGATTTCACAAACATTACCGTCGTAGCAAAACACCGAAAGCAGCTTGGAAGGGAGCTCCTCGAGGCGCTGGCCATTGAGGAGCGGGAGGGAGAATGCGTGAGTGTTGCCTCCATCGCGCTCTTGCCCAAAGAAAAAATGTATCTGAGGAGAGCGGCCCCTCGGATGAACCAAGTTGGGACCTTTTGACTCCAAGATCCGACCGAGTAAAACGAGGTGACACCGCCGGAAGTATAAAAGACAAAAAGAAGGAAGTTTTGCAAGATCCGAAAGTCGAAGAAGAGGAAAACTACACGGTTCGTGGGGAGAAAAAGGAAGTTTCTGTCTAAGCTCTGACTGAAGAAGAAGAAGCTACCCTTTAGGATGAGGTTGAGGAAAAGGAAGTTTATTAAAAGGGTTGCTAGTCCAGCAGTGTGTATCTTTCTCTCTTCGTCGCTTTTCCTAACGTTCAGCTGGTAATCAGTAAGCATGGATAACCAACCGGCTCAGCTACAGGCCATCACTCCTTCAGGATCGTCCTAAAAGGTCTGTGTGGCCTTTCAGGGCCGTTCTAAAGGGTCTGTGAAACCCACCAGACATTATCAGGAGGACCTCGTAGAATTCATCCCAAGACGGTAGTGCGTAAACGTGCTCTGTTCATCGGCAGACCGCTTCGGTGACGCGAGTGCGTAAACCTGTTGTCTCGCTCTTTATATCGGTTCATTCTGTAGACGCAGTTGCAAGCGAATATTGCTTTGATCGAAACTATTTGAGTGCAAACGATGCGCACATATCGCCGCCCATTGAGAACAGATAGAAGTCTATCGAGCTAGCTTTATCGAACGATCTCGCCCCAAGAATTCGGCGGTGCGAGTTGGCCACCCTGCGGCCCAGCCGCCCGCCCAACAAAAGTAAGCCAAGCCGGTCCGAAATGTGTGACATATGCGACGGACAGCAGACGGACTTATACGTATTGCTTATTTTTACTTACATTTCCTAGCACCGTCTGCGTGTATACAGCGTTTCAATATTTACGAATTCAAGGCCCACCAGCGCTTGGTTGTTGCTTCAGAAACGGAGCGTTGAAAATGCGATTTATTGAGAAGTTGCCGGCATTTTAGCCGGCATAAGATCGCGGCTTCCAAACGTGTCTTCGGGCTGCCGAAGCAAATCCCGGCCGCACCCCCGCACTCGCCCCCCGCACTGCCAAGATCCAAGATCCCTCCTTCTCTTTGGGAGAGGGGTTTGACCACGCAGACCACGGCATCCGGAATGTGGAGTGCCCCGAAAGCAAAGTAGTCTGCTTTTACCAGCGCCCGACTGGGAGGGGCGCCTTGAAATTAGAGTCGCTGTGACATCCCCGCGTCCGGATTGGTCAATTTGCTGCCGGTGGCAACGGTCGTAGGTCGGCGGGAAAGTCTTTGTTCCTGTTGGCTGTTGGCGCTCGGTGAGCTCGTGTGAAGGCGCTGTTTGTGCGAACGAAGTCTGTGCATTCCTGCGGCGACTTTCCTCGGCAGGTTCTTCGGAAGTCTGGGCGGCACGGGGCTGTTTTCGATATCTGGGTGGTACACACGGATGGCCCTACTCACCAGGAGTCGTGCGTCCGAGAACGCAGCCACGCTGAAGGTCGGACAAGCGTCGTCGGCCTGGGATGAAGCCGCCAAGCGATCCGGCTTCTCATTCCCTCGAATGCCGCAGTGGGCCGGCAGCCACTGGAAGACATTTCTCCATTCTTGGTGCTGCAACATGATCGCCGCGTTCGCCAACTCTCTGGTGAGCGGTGGTGCACGCTCCAGGTTGGCGAGCTGGGTCAGTGCCGCCTTCGAGTCGCTCAGGATTACCAGGCGGTCAGGCGCACTCTCTGCTTCAGCCAAGGACAGTGCCCGGCGAAGCGCCGCCAGCTCGGCCGTCGCCGAGCGTGCAAAGGAGAGGCGCTTCGCTGCTCGTGCTCCGAAGTTTGTCGACACCGTGCTGCGGCTGTTACTGTGCGTGCGTCGTGGTCGACGGACTCGTCAGTGTAGCATCGCGCCCATCCCTTGAAGCGCTCTTTGTGTTTTGGGCCCGCGAGGTCGGTTTTGACGGACTCGTCCGTGTAGCATCGCGCCGATCGCGCCCATCCCTTGAAGCGCTCTTTGTGTTTCGGGCCCTCGAGGTCGACGTTGAGTTCCACTCCGAGCGGTGCATCTGTTCGGTTTTATTAGTTGAACTTCCATACGTCTCAGGAATTTACCCAGCGGCATTGTGAGTACCTCGAAATATATATTTTTTGCGACAAACAACTCGGTTGTCCTTATTTGGTCTGATCACTTGTCTGCAGCTGCTTGCGCGCAAGTTTGAGTAAACGCTCTACATACATTTTGATCTGCCGCGGCTTTCCGGAAAGCTGCATTTCTAAGGTATGTTGGCTAAGGGGTTAGGCCGAAGGGCTAAAGTCTGAAGTTTGAAATCTTGAAGTCTGAAGTTTTGAAGTCTGAAGTCTTGAAGTCTGAAGTCTTGAAGTCTGAAGTCCTGAAGTCTTGAAGTCTGAAGGGCTAAAGTTTGAAGTGCTGAAGTCTTGAAGGTCTAGTAGGGTCCCATAACACATCAGGGCTGAAAGGTCTTTTTTCAATAGGGATGCTTAAGCCTCCTCAAACATTGGGGCAAGGAATGAAAAAATGTGTTTCATTCTTAACATGTCATATTGAAGTTATATGGACAAAGATGGTCACTCCCAGAAATAAGTAATTGTAAAGTAATGGCATTACTTTTTGAAGTAATTTGTAATTGTAATGAATTATTTCTCATGTAGTAGTAGTTGTAATTAAGGTTAAGCTGCTTTTGGAGCAAAATAATTGTAATTGTAATTAAATTACATATTGCAGAAAATTACCATGTATTGTCTGCTTCAATTCACCGCGGCACACTAGCGCCAGTTGAACCTCTAGCGTACATTATACCTATGGTTTGCACTTGAAGGTCGCGTCACTTGCAGCAGAAGTTGGCCGGTATGGATTGCTTCCGGGGGTGCTAGATTGGCAATAGGATGACCGTAAAAAGACGATACCACAATTTCGTGTTGACACCTGCCAATAAAAAGACGCTAAAGGGTTCTTTCGCTATTTGATTGCCATTTTAGCGCCTACCGCGTCAGTGCCAAACGTCAATAAAGGGATGATACAGTGTTCATAAGATTCAAGTGAGGGCGGTAGAATGGTAATAGGGACAATAAAATGTCAGTCAGATGTCTGTTGAATGGCGGTAGCCATTTTTATGGGGGGCGTGACCGACTCAATCAATTGCTCACGCTGCTGGAAGCACGTGTGTGATAACCGAAATTACTCAGGGCGATGCCGCCGTGCATTTCGACGAGATTACGGACACGAATGAACAATTTCACAATTGAAGCGCTCAATAGCACATTTAAGAAAAGGTTTACTTTCAAAACGAAGCCTGTGCGTCGTACCTCCGGCGGCCAGACAAGCGAGACACGGCGTGACAGCACACTGTTAGCATGCAGTAACAAATGACAGCGGAAAGTAGTACGAAAATCGGTAAAAGACCACGATAGAGCTGAAATCTTCAGAAGCCGCGGTTTGCTTGCGCTGCCCTGTACCCGTGCCGTGTTACTGTTACCGACGAGATTGAATGTTGCAAAGCAAGCTCTTGTTTTCCGCTAAATCTGGTGTCGTCGCTAAACGTTTTGTTTTTGTTTTTTCAGTTAGTTTGCCGCAGTGTGGCGCAATTTCGACCGATTTTGCATTTCTGGCGAAACTAGGTGCAGAAAATTCGGTTTGTATCGAAATGGCGCCATTGGCGCAGATGTCACACCCTTAACAATGCGCCATCCATCCCTCTGGTGTCAGACCACTGGCCTACCTCGAAACAAACTGCCATAGGCATGAACTTTTTTTACATATAAACTCACTAATCTCTATAACAATTGTTCGATCGCACACCACCGCTCCGTGAGTGCGGCCATCCTGCAGTCGCGCAACGCTTTGTGGAGCGTTGCGGAGACTGGCGGCAACGCTGCGAAGACACTTTTTCTACTCGTTCGTCGTAATTTGTCGAGTTGTTTAAAACCTGCAAGCGAGCTGCAATACGCCGCTGCTGAGAACATGTGTAAATTTTGCTGCGGGCGCAGTGACGCTGAAAAAATCAACTCGATCGAAGCAAGTTTCGCCAGTCTGCGGCGTGATCTGAAGGTTCCGTCTGGCATGACGAAGCGCTGAGTCTCTGTGCCTTCCTACGCGTGGATACCGATCAAGCATCGTTGCCGCGAGAAGTGTTGAAGGTGTGTCGTCCTTACAAAAATTATATCTGGCCAGATCTGAAAATATCAGATATGGCCATATCAAAAATTGGCCACATATAACCTGATATAGTATATCTGCCAGATATAAACTGATATGGTATATCTGCCAGATATAAACTGATATGGTATATCTGCCAGATATAGTCTAATATACAGCCAGATCTGGAAATTCCAGATCTGGAAATTCCAGATCTGGAAGTTCCAGATCTGGCCTGGCATATCAAAAGAAGCACACGAAGCCTGAAATCGGCACTTGATATCTTTTTATTGTGGTGGACCACCTAGACTACTCCCGCTTCTTGCAGTGTTCGCTTCGAAGCTCACTCAGCTTGGTCCCGAGCGACTGCATTATAGCCTTTGTGTCAGGACAGCCGTCCTTCTTGACATACTCTGCAGAGAATCAATAATAATGCATTAAATATGGCTATTGAACATGCATTAATGAAACACTCAATCGCAAATAAAGCTTTTCAAAACAATGAATGTTATTTTTTTAAAGGCATTGACATTTAAGATATTTCTGATTTTTGATAATTACAAATATATTTGACACCACTGTAAATCAGGTTGAAAAAATGCTGCTTTGGTGAGCTTTTGTGTCACTTGCATGAGCAGACATAAACAGTGCATATGTTGTCCCAGGCATAGGACTAATTAATGTTTACAGTCACATAGTTTGTCCGCAGAGTAAAATATTCTGCAGGTAAACACGATGCTATTCTGAGTTATAGTATTGCCGCGTGCATGGCCGCGAGCAGGCAATGCACGCGGTGCTCCCCACGCAGAGGTCCCCAGTTCGATTCCTGGGACCGGGTATGACTTTAATTAGTCCTTTCGTTTTAGTGTTTTGGAAAATTCATGAACCTTATCATTTTCTCGGAGTAAGAGTGTTTTAAGCTCGAACGTTCGAGTCCGAATATTCGAGAAGCTTGCAACGCCACAAAACAGCCAGGTTGCGCATGCCCACACAAAGTCAGTCTTTCGCCAGCGCTTGACCTGCTTTCATGCCGACATCGACGCCCACGACGTCCCAAGCCCAGAAGGAAGACCTCTCTCTAAGGAACTGGAAGCTAACAGCGACATCTGAAATACAGCAGACGGGGACAGTTCCCTCCCTAGTTTACTTGTCGCACCTTGGAGACCTGCCTCATTTCATGGGAAAGTGTACGAGGACATGGAAGATTGAATCGAGCAGTATGACCGTGTGTACCGCCACAATGGGTGGATGGTGAATCAACGACCGCCCAACCTGTACTTCGCACTTGAAGGTATCGCGAGACACTAATTCAAGAATCACAAGTCCTTTTTGACATCATGGGATGCGCACAAAGATGAACTGAAGCGGACCTTCGCCAACAACCACCGACGGGAACAGGCCATGGTATGAACAAGGATCAAATGAGAGCGTCACTAGCTTCGTCGAGGACGGTCTCCACCTGTGCGCCAGCGCCGACCCGCAGGCCACCAAAAAAAAGAAACTCCGAGTTCTCATTCGAAGAATAGAAGATGACATTTTTGGCTCGCAATCCTCTGACGGCAGTCGAAGGGTTCGTTAAGGAGGCGACTAACATTGAATGGGCCCCCTTGCAAGGGCCAGGCCAGTCACTATCAGTGGCACCGCAGCATCACCGCCCTGACGTCATCTACTGAAGATCTCGGCTCCAGTATTCCAAGTATCCGTGAAATTATCCACGACATTGCCCGAGAAGAGCTTAAAAGTGGCTCCAGGCCACGAAACACCCATTGCCTGTCTCCATCGCAGAAACAGTCTGCGAAGAGATTCAACGTGCCCGTAACCCCAAATCTCTGTAGACATTCTGCCAGTTAAATCGAACCGAAGAACTATAGATGATTGGAAAGGATTGCTTAGAGATGTATTTTTGACATATCTCCAAGAAAATGCTTAGATTGTTTTTTTGTTTTTTTTTGGCTGTAGTAAATAAACAATTACTTTTGTTCAGTGATTTGATGTATAACCAAATCTTTTCAGCAGATGTGTTTAAAATATACTGTTACTTTGTGTTTAATTAACACTTTTTTGTAAGCCTATCCTTTGCGATAATGCCCAACGGCAATGCAGGTATTTCTGTAAATAAATAAAAAAACTAGAAGAGGCTGTCATGTTCTATAAACAGAGACCAAAAAGCCCGAGATAGTCGAAACTCATGGAGTAAAAAACCTGCACAAGTCAGGCTTCCTTGGCTTTGACATACAGTGAAGTAGAATTTTGAGATCGGGGAGGATGCCTTTGAAATTGCATAACCGATAGCCACAAATTTTGTGAAGCGCAGGAGCAATTCCATTACGAGTAGGGTCGTGTTTTTATGTATGTTTCTCGTGGCTTCTTGAAATAAACCTTTCAGTTGTTAGTCAGCACCTCGATCTGTCCACTTTATTCTTCCGTCCTTGTAAAGTTCTTGCTGTTTCAATACGCCACATAACGCATACTTCGTCACCAAAAAATATATTAAGTATGCATCACCAATAGACTTTTTGCAAAATCCCCCAAGCGCCCCGGCCCACGCGCGAGGAATTGTGGGAGAGATTGCCCCTCGCCTGGCCGCTCTGCCTTGAGATTGCATTGCCTTGTCGCTTGCCTCCTCTTAATCCTCTGTGTTTCGATTCCATTACCTATTTTTATCTATTCCAGTGTATTTTCTATCGCTTCTAAGTGTTTCTATTCTCTTCTGCGTGCAATATTTCTTGTATATATATGGTATTTGAGTCTTTATTTTGCCTTTTTCGACAGGAGTGCCGACAAGACAACACGCCGCTTCGCGCGTCGTTCCCTGGGTGAGTACTAACGTTGCTAACAATTCCTATCGCGCTGTTGGCTGTTCATTTTGGTTCAATATGACCCGTGTGCAGTCCAGAGGAGCCGTTTATGAATATCCGCGCACATGTCATAGGGGTAGGCAGAGCTCTGAATCAACAATCGCGACGCGAGAGCCGAGTGCGCTGTGATTTGGCCGCCCGCGCTCGTTCCGTTGACTCGCACTGAAGCGTATGCCTTCGAGTGCCGCTTACTTGACCAACATACAGCACGCCGCTTTGTCGCCGCGAATCATTTGTCCGAATGTTTGCGAAGCTGAGGCATATGCAACGCTGCAGCACCTGACAACAGCGCGTTGCAGCGCGCTGTTGTCAGCGCGCTGCAACGCTTGTATGCGCTTATGGTATGCCTTCTTAAACTATCCGCTAAGCCAGTGGTTCTCAAACAGGGGTCCGCGAAGGCATTCTAGGGGTCCACGAAGCCCTGCCTCATCGGTAAAGTCCGGCAATAAAAGTTTTCTTTTTTTTTCAAATCTAGGAGAAATGTTTCAGCTTTCAGGCGAGCTTCCTCGTGTGTTTGTCGATAAGAGAAGCCGACTTCACACTAACCCCTAGTCATATCCTATTATATTTAACCTATAGCTTTCCCCTCCCTTCCCCACGAATGAGGTCCTCCATCATCTCCGCCGATCCACAAGGGGTCCGCGAAACATTGATTGTTGAGAACCACTTTGCTAAGCGGTTGTCAGTTGAAAACACCCTTTTTCAAGTGCTGACAACTGCGCGCCGCTGCGTGCAGTTGTCAGGCGCCGCAGCGTTGGATATGCCGAACGGTGTTACTGTTTCGCAGGCATTCAGACAAATGATTCGCGGCGACAATGCAGCGTGCTGTATCTTGGTCAAGTAAGCGGCACTCGAAGGCATACGCAAGTGTGAGTCAACGGAGCGGGTGCGGGCGGCCAAATCACAGAGCACTCGGCTCTCGCGTCTGTTGATTCAGAGCTCTGCCTATCCCTATGACATGTTCGCGTGTGTTCATAACGGCTCCTCTGGACTGCACGCGGGTCAAATTGAACCAAAATGAACAGCTAACAGCGCGATAGGAATCGGTATCAACGGTAGTATTCACCCGGGGAACGACGCGCGAAGCGGCTTGTTGTTTGTCGGCACTCCCGTCGAAAAAGGAAAAATAAAGACACAAATACTATATATACATACAAAAAATATCACGCGCAGAAGAGAATAGAAACACTTAGAAGCCATCAAAAATATACTTGAACAGATAAAAATAGGTAATGGAATCGAAAAACAGAGGATTAAGAGGTGGCAAGCGACAAGGCAATGCGATCTCAAGGCAGAACGGCCAGGCGAGGGACAATCTCTCCCACAATAGCTCGCGCGCGGGCCGGGGCGCTTGGGAAAATAGGAAATCGTCTCTGGAGTTCACAAGCCAGAGGCCTACTGCTGCCAGCACAGTTTGGCTTATTTTTATTGAAATCTCCTGAAAGTAAAAGACTCGTCTGAAGCTCCGTAGGTGGGATATAATTACCTAGGATGCAGCTCACGCCAGCCCAAAGAAGAGGGGGTCGTTGCTCAGCAGGCTTCCCAAATCCCTTTGCCTGGCGGCCTTTTAACGAGCAGGTTAGCAGCGCTTGAAGAGTGAAGACGTCCAAAAGAAGGGTGCGGGCGGTGGCTGTTGGGCTTTTGGACTGCTGGAGCCTTGAGGACACGTCCTTTGGCACATAAATGCCGGAACCGGGCATAAGTTCCATGACCTGCAGCATATAATTAAAGGCAATTAGTGTGAAAAATATTGGAATATTTTGAATAAAGTGAGATGTCTCAACAGCTCAGATAAATCTTTTAAGATAAAGTAAAATCCCGAAAGCCTTAGGCGTCAATTTCCTAGCGCTACAAAATCCCATGGGCAAACTCATCCCTAGGAATCCCGTCATCCAATAATGCAAGTCTGGGGATGGGGAAGCTAAGTGTGACTTGGCTAAACTTGGTACAGTTGAACCTCTATCTAACGAACCCCAATTTAACAAAATTTGCAAAATGCAATTTTTCATTTTCTTATTGCCCTTTCTATTGAAGACCATTGTCACATTGCAAACCCCGGCGAAGCCATGCTCCATCTAGGGCACACTTACAGGGATGGTCTGCAACACCTTATCGCTTGGCAGGGACCCTCTCGAAGACCCGGAACCAAGGCTTTTGAACTTCAGCTGAAGTAACCAACATCCACAGGTCTTCATCTTCCTCTTTCTCCAACATGAAGAGAAGCTGCTGCTGCGGCGACATAAACCTCCGGGCCAATGAGTGTGGCTGTTGGACCTCATCTGATTGCAGCGGTGCCACCAGTCGTAGAGGGCTGGGGGATGGACAGGTTGGAGACTGGGTTTGCGCTATATGGATGACTATGTTTTAATGGGACATGAGATGATGGTTGCATTCGATAGTAGGTCCCATTCCGTCTCGGCCGCGCATGTCCGCGGGTCCCCCTTTAGAGCCGCGGTGATGTGACGGTGTTGCGTCACCGTCACATTACCTGGCTTCGATGAAGATAATGTCCAATAGCCACTCTCATTGGCCCGGAGGTTTATGTCGCCGCAGCTACAGCTTCTCTTGATGTTGGAGAAAAAGGAAGACGAAGACCCGTTGATGTTGGTTACTTCAGCTGATGTTCGGAAGCCTTGTTTCCGGGTCTTCGAGAGGGCCTCTGCCGAGCGATGGTGTTGCAGACCATCCCTATAAGTGCGCCCTAGATGGAGCACGGCCTTGCCGGGGCTTGGAACGTAACACCATGTATTTTTTCTCTCGATTTAGCTAAGTAGATTTGCACCACGATTTCGATTTAATTAAGTCTTCACGCGTCGCCTATGGACATTTCGGCAGCCTCCGCGAGAAAAGAAGAATTTCACAGAAGTTTGATTGCCCAAAAACGAACATAAAAACATAAAGCCTTTCTCGGTTTAAAAATTTAAAAACAATACTGGTGATGATGACGACAGCTTGCATAAAGAAAAATTACCCGCCATAACACATTAAGAACAAAGCAACTCCGCGACTTTGCAGATGATGTACAATCAGTTGTCTATGTTGTCTACTACGTTTGCGACAACAAGCATCTTTTCACGACTCGATCTCTGCTTTTTTTTTTTAACAATAAGTGACGCATTGCATAAAGTGAAAGTTTTGTTGCTTGACATCAAAGTCAAAATAATCACCAAAGTGAGGAACGATGAGAAGAAAATGACAGTTGCTAAGAGGTATGGCATCTCACAAAGCTCCCTGTCGACAATTTTGAAGGTGAAAGACAGCATCAAGATTGCGAGATCGTGATTCTAAACACTTTGACTCGGAGGTGCTGTCGGCGTAGCTGATTCTAGATCTGTTCGTTCTATCGACTTTCGTCACTTTCGCTGCCGCAAAACTTGGAGTCACACGGGATCCTGAGGCTGTGTTCCACAACTTGCTCTATCTGAATTTGGAATGGGCGTTTCGTACGCAGGCACTTCAAAACGTACACGCGCAACCGCATCCGGCGTGACATGACCCGCCGGAGTAATGCGGGTTGGCTCGAGTTACTTCGGTAGCCGCTGCAAGGGCTGCAAGCAATGTCAGCTGGGTTGGCTGCAGGTGCAGTGTAATCACAACATAACCTGCCGGAGGAACTCAGGTCGGCTCGAGTTACTCCATTAGCCGCCGCTACCAAATTTTGCGCTAACACAGTGGTACAGATAAACAAACAAACGGGGCATGTTGACAAACAATGATGAAGTCATAGTTTCTTTTTTTTTCCCCCTGTGGCGCCATCGGACGCTTGGTACGAGTACCAGCCATGGCCTGCGTCACGCAGCGCTTATGCTGTTAGCATTCGGTTGTATGGGCTTGTGCGGTTTCCTGAAATATTGCAATATCTCCAGGAAAAACCTGCACCCTCTCACCTGTGAAAGCACTGAATCACAGAACATGTTTATGCTGTCTTGCTTCGCTTCCATGCCCCATTAGAGGGGCTGTGTAACGATTTTAGAAACAATTTTCAGCTTGCAATTTTTACACACCACACATTATTGCAAAGGGTACGTAAGACATCTTCCTTCAAAGTGTGGCAGTTCTGCTGCAGAATTGCTAATAAAGAATCTAACCATTTCCTGACCTTCGATCACAAGCAGCTCACGTGGGAACCACGGTGCAACATTGTTACAAGGGACTTTCAGCATGTGAATTCGGAGGTTTTCAAACAGAAATCGGTTGATATTTCTCTAGTTTACAAATGACTGAGACCAGCTCCCTCGATTTTTGACCGAAATCTGGAAATTGCGACAGAGCTCCCTTAAATTTAGCGAGGAATTTCAAGGATTTTGTAATGAAAGGCTAAAATTTGAGAACATATTCCATGTTAAAAAAGACATATCTGATACTCTTATTACTCACACCAGTGTCACTCCATTGGTACTTGAGCTGCGTGCTCATCGCCCCTTCATTGGCAGGGTCCCTTGATGGAGGCGCCTGCAGAGGTGCCTGCACATTCAGGGCAGGCAACAGCTCCCCTCCGGTGGGCCTTTGCCCATTGGGAAGAGCTGGCGGCCCAGTCACAGGTGCTGCCTCCGCCACAACACGGCCCCCACATGTGCATCGTGGAACCTTTAAATGACGCTGTATCTTTCGTGCAGACTTCAGGCAGCTGTCGAGTTCTGATAAAAAACAGAAACCTGTGGTCAGCATAAAAAGTTCTTGCAGCCGCAATGAACGGCTACAATATACAGTATACAGTGAAAACACAGCTTGTTTTTTTGTTTTTTTTTTTTGTGTGACATGGAGTGACAAGAAGCGAACTTCTGGCAAACAGAACACTTTTCGAGATCAAAGTATCTAATCTTCAATGATGGTGAACCAGTACTAGACAGGGTTTGTTAAAACTGAGCTAAAGCAATCTTAAGGCGGAGGCATGCGGTTTAGAGAAGCTCGTTTTAGTGAATGCCGTTTTACCGACCCCGGTTTATCGAATCCCTTTATAGAGAACCCAGTTTAGAGAAAATGGCAATGAGCCTCCTTTTAGCGAATTTGGCCGCTGCGAAGCGGCGTGTACGGGTAAATCGGGTGAGTTAACATTTTTGTTATGAGCTGCCGCAGAATGCTGCCGCAAAGCGGCGGGAGCACAGCAAGGGGCATGGGTTAACACGCGCACCATGGATACACGCGAGAAGTAGGAAAGCCTTTTTTGCTAAAAAGCATCCCCTTTTCGATAAACGGCGTTTGTCTAAACTGAGGCTCTGCTTTCTCTAAACCGTGCTTCGATAAAACGTGCCCATTCTCTTAAACGTGCTTCGATGAAATGGCATTCGATCAACCGTAGTAAACCCATTATGAGGCAAGCTAGTAAACCATCATCTCACAATGCCTGCACATGCACAATATCTGGCACATCGGGAACCAGCAAAAAGGTGCCCAAGTCTTCCCGTATCGCTCGGCAATGCCTGAAATAGTGAACATTTGTGGGAAGTCACCTGATCGAGAACACAAGCAGTGTTACCAGTCACGACGTGATGTCATCAGCCAAGGTTGTTCAATCGAAACAAAACTCAATGGCCAACTGGCTCCTGCAAAACACTGCGTGGCACCTTTTCACAAAAAAGAGCTTCAAATTTTGGAAATGGTCTGATCAAAGGTTGTTCATGCCGTTCAGTAGAGCACAGGTACATAGCTCCCTGTCCTTATTTCATTCCACGGGTAAAACCCTCGGAATGAAACTAGCCAAATGCATACTCACCAACTGGCCCAAATGCAAACACTTATTTCCCTCCCTTTTTTTTTTCTTCTTACCTAGGCCTTAATATGGCCAGTGCCATGACTGCGACAGACATCCACCAACCAGAAAGCTAAATTACGATACAATAATGCAACTGGCCGGATACTTCTGGTCAGGCCGGTTGAGGCTAATGTAGCCATGCTCACTCTCATGAGTGGCACACACACAAAATGTTGTGCGGCGAGATG
>JAZHYW010007065.1:0-15560 GCA_037355805.1 Ixodes ricinus
AACAGTGAAACCGAGCGGCTCTCACACCTAACAAAGCTGGGGTTGAGGAATTGCCCCGGACATGTTTCGCTCACATGATGCACTCAACAAACGTGTGGTCGTCTCTGGTCCGCTTTCGGACAGTGAAATCATGAAAGAGGTTAGGCCTAAGAACGGGTGCGTCGCTCTCCATGCTAAGTGAGCTTCCCTATTAAAAAATTTTATATGCATAAGAAATTTATATGTCCAATAAACGGATATGATCCAATAAGATCATATAAAAAAGTGAAAGCCGTTTACAACTCCCTGTAATGCCGGAATTAGAGCGCAGCTCTTGAGGAGAAGGAGGGAAGGGTACTGGGAGGTGGGCCGAGCGACCTCGGGGGGGGGGGGGGGGGGTCACTTGATCTCGGGGGGAGGGGGTCACGTGACGTCGGGGGTCATGTGACATTGGGGGGTCACATGACCTTGGGGGAGTTACGTGACCTGCGGATCACGTGGACGATGCCGATGCCGATGACGTCATGAGTGACGATGGCGATGACGATGCGGATGCCAATGATGTCATCAGTGACGTCACTGATGACATCATCAGTGATGATGACGATGACGATGCGGATGTCGATGACGTTATCAGTGAGGTCACTGATGACGTCATCACTGACGATGATAATGCCGATGACGTCACCAGTGATGTCATCAGTGACGTCACGCGTCGCATAATACACCGCGCGGTTACGCCGACGGCGACACCGCTCAAGCCGGAAACGGGCGCCTAAGAGCTGCACTCTAAAAAATACAAGAACCTTATAAAAACAATATTAAATTATATAAGAAGTTATAAAAAACTTTTCAGTTTTTCTAGAACTTTTATATAATCTTATATATTTCTTATACTGTTCTTATGTCCTTATAAGCTTTTTGTATGTTCTTATATGATCTTACATGATCATATGCATTTATCAGACAAATAAATTTCTAATACATACAAGATTTTTTTACTAGGAGGGCGCTTTTCCTTTGGCAAAAGGCACACCGAAAGCACCCTAAAACGTTTTTCAATATATAAAAGATGGTTGTTTTTGCGCGCCCACGACCAGCCGTTGGCGCGCCTCAGTTTGATACATGCTACAGTACTCTGCCGTGTCATACTGCCACCTAAAATGACATATTTTCAAGGTGTGTAAATGCAAAAATTTACTCCACATAAAAAACACCCCCCCCCCCCCAAAAAAAAAGTGTCAATTTCGGAATAAAAAAACGTGTTCATTATGCAAGTAAATACGGTAAAAACGTGAATGATGACTCAAACAAATGCCAAACTCACACTTAGGAGTTTCAAAAATTAACCAACAAAATCCTACAACAAGGTCCTGACGCTTCGAAAACAGCTTAGATATTTCTTCAGGGGCAACTGTTTCTTGATATGGGACAGCAGCTTCGTTTTCGCCCACAAAGATGCCCTCTTTTTTCACTTTGTTAGGTGGCTTAGTCCGTTTATGTGGGATAATGGCAATGTGCCAGGGGACCTATTGATGTTTCCTGGTGTTGTTTGGATACACCATGATTATAAAAAGCCTCTGGCAGAAGTTTGTCTCAACATTTATAATGTTGGTGTTTGCAAAGTCTATTCGATTGTCATTTTACTCTCAGTGCTCTGCAACAGAGCTGCGCTCCTGGTCGAATTTGCAGGCATTGTTTTTGTGTTGTCGAAGCCTTTTGGGATGTGTTTTGTTTCGCCGATGTAGGTGGCAGGGCACTCTGTGCATAGAATTGAATATACAATGCCCTGCGCTCTTTGTTTAGAGGGACGATCTTTCAGTCGCGGCATCATATGTCCAAGTGTTGATACCGGTTTGTGGGACACCTGAATAATAATATTTCCTTTATTTTCCCAACAAAAAGTTGAAAGGTGACTAGGGAAAAAGTTGTAAAAACAGCTTGACTGGCCCCTAGCCACCCCAAACAAGCAGTCGCAAAGCGAGCACCAGAGGAATTATACAATGAAACTTTACAGATTCATAAACAAAAATGAAAAATCATCACACAAAAGAAACATCATTTTACAAAGCAATAACACATTGAATCAACAAACACACAATGCATTTCTTACTAAACGCAACATAATCAGCGCTCATTGTTGATAGTGAAGTTTGAAATAAAATATTCCCTTTAAATGCTCACCGATGTACTGTTGATATCCATATCTTGCCTAGCAGCTGATTAAGGATATTTGGTAAAGTATATGCCATAGTTTGATTGCCGTAATTAGTTCTAGAAAATCGTACCTCTTGGGGTTCCTTAGTCCGTGTTGGATACGTATATACTTTTTGTTTTATGTTCGCTAGGTTTTCTAGGTGACGCTGGGGTCGATATTTTTCCATAATATATTTTGCACACAAACGACATTTGTATAAATCAAAAACTTTTATTATACCGAGTTGACCAAAAATATCACTAACTGGATATTCAATGTCAACATTACATATACTTCTTAGTATCTTTTTTTGCAACATGTATATTTTCTGGAGGTTGGTTATAGGTTGTGGTGCCCCATATGAGATGACCATAATTTAAATGTGAATAGAATAATGAATTGTATAAAATTAACTTTGTTGTGAGTGGTAACATGTGTATATTACGTTATACAATACCGACTATACTAGATAACTTAGATATAATATAATTGATATGGTCATCCCATGATAGGTTTTCTTGAAAAACGACACCTAATGTTTTAAACTTGGGAACAATCTTAATTTGAGTAGAATTTAAAAAAGTGTTCTTAGTAATATTGACACGCCTATCTTTTGGTCGAAACAAAACTGCCTTCGTTTTATTCGCACTCTTATACTTTCCTTTGCCAGCGTACGTGACAGCGCTTCGCTAGTCCCCTTTATGTAGGGAACACAAATGTGGGTGTGTGGACAGAAATTCTTTTTTCAAATTCCTAAGCTTTTCTTTGACCAGGCAGAACTCTGCCGAAATGTTTACGTTCAGAACTTACACTGCATGTGGTAAGGGCTCTTGGTCTGCGAGACTGTTTGTTTTTAGTTTCGTATTTGTTGAGCATAATGTGGCAAATGGCAAAGGCTACACCATCTCATTATGACTACAGTAAAAAAGAGCTATACACTCCATGAATAGTCCTGGCATGTTCTTGCTTTGAAAAACATTTTAACACACAAGATCAATCTGTTTCTTAACCCCTTGACTGGGGATCCATGACCAAAAAATATTGGGACTTTTTTGTCCCCATTTTGCCTATATTGTTTTGGTACCAAACTTTTCTTGCACTGCCATCAGTTCTTTAATCTATAAAGAAAAAAATATTTCGGATGTTAGGGGATAGATGGTGTTTCCTTCCGTGCGATAAAAAGAGAGTGTGTAAAGACGCGCTCCCCAAGACCAACTGAAAAGTGGTGTATCTACGGGAGCGCCCCCAAGCTGCTGTTAAGATTACCGTGCTTCTAAATATTTTATCAAAAGTAATACATGAATTCTTGTCTAATGTGAAGTCAACATTTACATTAAGTTCAAGTAATGACATAATGACAACATGTCTGTGCCCACAAGCTGCATGCACGTGAACGAACGTCGCCGTCTGAATGGATGAATGACCGTCTTGGCAGCACTGGACAAAGGGGAGAAGAGTGTCAATACTTAACTGTAGCTTTCTAGGGGCTATCATCCTTTTAAATATGCAATTCTCATTTGCTCTTTCAGCTCGCACCTTCATGGAGTACGGCAATGTGGAGAAGCAAGTCAAGGCCAGCCTCTTACGATTTCTGTCCCGGGGACACTATGCTCTTTCAGGTAAGCTGCTTCGTTCTCTTACAGGGGCCCTGCAATCACATTTAAGCGTCTACCTTTTTTGGGGTTTCCACGTCTCTTGAAGTTCGGGCAAGCCAGCGGACACGGAGAGAGTGACTAAATATCAGTGCGTCATATTTTAACCCGACGACGCGGAAACCTCCTCCACCGACGAGGGCGACCCGCGGTACCGTAAGGGCGCAAAATGTGACGTCTTTGGTCCTGAGCTTACTACTGGTCAGAGCCGCTAGAAGCTTCTTTTAGTCGAAATACAAAATATAAGTGGCGCGAACAGTTTCAATTATTTATAAAAGTAGTTTTTGTTCAGTCTTTTAGATCAGAAAAGAAACGAATGCAGTTTATCGAGTACGGAAACAAGAAATGACCCGTTGACATACCCGCCACCAAGCGGTGGAAAAGGCGGCGCATACTAGGAAGGAGTAGTGGGATCAGGCGCCGACACGGAAAGGTCCCGGATGTACGCGGCGGCGCTGCGGTCGTATGGAAAGGAGGATCCGACCGGCTCCGAGCGTTCCGCAGCCCTTCGGCCAGAAGCTTTGTCTTGCGGTTTGGCCGTTTCGCGGTATGGCAGCGCGAAGTGGCTCCCATTCTAAACTGATCTTTACCCCGTGTTTGCTGTCGTTTGTGGCAAATGAAGTGTCATGCCGAATTAGTGTTTAATCGCGCAGCAAATGCAACGAGAGCCGCACTGGCTGCCCGCTGCATACAGCCTATCCAGATCATGCTTTAGTGACGCCCTCTCGCGCCGTCAACGGGGAGTGCGGCAGCCGTGAGCGCTCGCGATGAGCCCACTAGCCCTCCTCTAGTTCACGGCCACTCAAGCAACCAAGGACGCCATGAGGGAGGTTCAAAGAAGAAAGGGTAATAGCACAAACGAGCTGGTGAAGAACTTCCATCGTAAACCGGACACGGCAAAATAAAAAAAAGACGGACAAAACAACAACAAGTCTTAAACACAGCTTGTTTGTTGTGTTTGAGACTTGTTGTTGTTTTGCATGTTTTTTTTTTATTTTGTCGTGTCTCCAGGTTTACGATGGATGGGGGAGGTTATTTCTTGCTTGTTTTTGTGATTTTACTTTGCCTATAACTTCTAAAATAAAGCGAATTTCGAGAAAAGAAAAGTTTCACTAAGTTACTACGTTCAGTGCGCTCAGGTTCTGTGCAAATTAAAAACCAGTCAAAAAGTTGTTGCAGGGCCCTTTTAAGAGACGGAAGTAGACCCTTTTTTTCAAGACAAGAATGACGATAATAATGCCTGGAGATGGGGACCAAAGGGGACAAAGGAGATTTTTGTTTGTCCTTTGTACCCCTTTTCCAGGGATTATTATTGTATTCATACTTATTTCATTATTGTGGAGTTCACATTTTGACAACCTATGGTTGGCTAATGTGTTGTGGAAGTTAAAGCTATTGCACAATCAAACATTTTGTGAAATACAATAGAACCCTGCTGGTGCGTTTTTAGGCGGTCACAATAAAGGATCACGACAAGAGAGAAAATGTAACAACTGATAATGGCCTTGGGATAGGTATAGATGTTTAAGGAACCTATATTCTTTCTGTTTATTTCACCTTAGCTTTCATGGCTGTAAAAAATTGTCTTATTTTATAGGTTCACAATTTTCTCAACACTTTTTAAAATTTTGGCTGAACTGTTTTCAGACAAGCTTACATTTGCCTACAGCAGCTATGGGCACTGCATGCGCTGGAACCAGATTCGTGTGAGCAGACATGTCTGTGCATGCGCTGTGCCGAAGGCCGCGCCACCTCAGTGGTGCGAAGTGAGAGCCACAAGTTTTTCTATAGTTCCAGTTAAGAAATCGTGAAATATAAGGATGCAAAAGTTTTGAGCCCATCGAGCTAAACCATAGCTCCCTCACACAAATCACTGTACCATGTATGCCAGATCACGGCAGTGGAGCTTGATGCAATCAGCACTGCTTGAACATGGAGGCATGGAGGAGGCTAAAAAATGGGGTGTCGTGAGAGCACAAATACGCTCTTACAGTGTCTTGTAGGACCAAGCATGAAACACAATGCAGAAAGGCAAGATGCTGAAATAAAGGGAGTAAAGCAAAAGGAAAGAGTAGCCGTGTGTCCCTAGTAGTCATACCAGCCACCTTGAGTGGCAGTTTTTGGGCATAAGAACAGGGAAGGCAGTGCAGGAAGCCTGTAGTTCAAACACATAACTACTTATGGACGTTCGACAGGACCGGTGTTAGGGAACATAACAGCCGAGAAAACATATGAGCAAGGTTCTTCTGTGCATGGTATTGAATGTGCTACAAGAATATTGTGCTGGTTATATGCCCATTAAAATTAGAATATTTTTTTTCTTTCAGCTCAAACTTTACAAACATGTCAGGAAGCAAGGGAAGGCCATTTTTTCATTCATCGTCTACGTTTGGGCGATTAACTTAGTCTTTTGAAGAAAAAAAACACAGTCATTTTAATGATATTGTGATAAATAAATGTTGGTTCTTTAAATTGATCTTCAATCTTTGTTTCCTCCCCATATCGCAAGCAAATACTATAGGTATCAGGCCCTGAAATCCCACCAGCACGCAAAGGGGACTGCCAAAGCCAATGGTAAGGTC
This sequence comes from Ixodes ricinus, assembly GCA_037355805.1. NCBI lineage: Eukaryota > Metazoa > Arthropoda > Arachnida > Ixodida > Ixodidae > Ixodes > Ixodes ricinus. The sequence continues at coordinate 6,411 of JAZHYW010007065.1, forward strand.
ATGGACGCTATTCTTATCACAGTTTTTCGGCTGGCCAGCTGAAAGTTGACGAAACATTGACGGTGCCGAAATGGCTACGATGGTCGATCGAATACGTCTAAACGACATTTACTATCCACGGCCGCCAGCCATGGATGGCAAGCGTCGTTTAGACGTCATCCGATCGCCCTTCGTAATCTTTTCGCCAGCGTCAGCTTTTCGCCGTTCTTTAGGCCACCGCCAGTGTATTGCTATCCTGGTGCCATACTAAGGTCAATCGGCAATTGGAAGCGATCAAAAGGTTATGAATTTTATAGTCCTTTTTACCCCTGCAATAGTCGATCGACATTAGTACGGCTCCAGGATAGCGACACATCGGTGATGTTCTATAAAATGGCGAAAAGGTGACGGTGGACAAAAAGCTACGAAGGTCAGTCGGCTGACGTCCAACGACGATTACCATCTATAGCCAGTTGATCAACACCAATTGCCATTCGGCAATAATACGTACTTTAAATGGCAATTACCAATTTTATGGGGGAGGTTAGTCCCACGTATGCACTCACTCAGATTTAATCTTGAAACCCAGTATATTCGAAGTACCTTTGAAGCTGTTTATTGAATGTATGTTGAAGCCCAGTTTTTTCCCATGGGCCGAATAATGTCTGCTACAGTTAATAGTCGGAGATCCAGATGTCAAAACGATATTTGAGGGGTTTTTATTAGTTTTTATCTATACTAATCTACGCCGTGGTTATTTTCACTCTTCTAGAAAGGCGTACACACGCCTTACAATCCTCTGTCCGAAGCTCGCTCCATCGCCCTGCCATCACGGCGGCGCTCTGAGGCTTCCCGACGAAACCCCGTCGGTTCGCCACTAGGGGCGCCCTTGTCGGCGCTTGAGACTAGAGATTCTAGATTTTAAGGAAGGGAGAAACTGAAACCATGGAGATATTAAGTACTTAAATGCCGGAAGCCTCTTTCTTAGATTGGTCTTAAGTGTGCATGCGTCACGTCGTCGCGTGGCGACGAGGAAAGTGAGGCGGAGAGACGCATGCAGTCGATTACCGGGTTTGTAACATCCTCCCAGCTCATATGGCAAACGCGGCCCATTAACCGCGGGTACCCCGATCGATTAGTTGGAAGCACTCTCTAATCTAGACTCACTACGTAAAGGGATGCTGCAGAGGTTCTTGACCAAAACGAGTAAGAGGTGAAACCTAAAGTATTTCTACTCATTGTGGATATCATGTTCGTTTTCCCCGAAGGTCTAACTAAACGCGAAAAAACACGAAACACCTCCGTCCAGTTGGTACGTCGTGAAAGGATCTTTCGGCCGTCAAGCGCTTGTCGGTCGTGTGGGAGAGCGCCTGCTATTGCAAGCTTCGCAGGTATACACCCCGCACTGAAACCATTCATGACGTCTTTTTTTGACTCTTTAGAATATATAGCGAGATTGCGCGTGCATAGCTTTGATAGGCACTGAAGATGCCTGAGAGCGGAGATTTCAAAAACTCTGTACATGTCGTAACACTGCGGAAAGGAAGGGCTTCATATCGGTACTTTGAAAATGATTTCCTGCACCCTCCGTGCAACTAACTTTAAAAAAGAAAATTGATATTCGTGATTCTGAAGGCCAAGTGAAGACAATTTAAGTGTTTTCACTCAAATACTACACCGCTTAAGCTTCCCTTTAAGTTACGACCGCTCCCCCTCTATAGCCTGACCAGAAATGGATACACGTACGCTGCTCAAAAAACAAAAATAACTGAATCACGTTTTGTGCTCGAAATGTTACTAGGTATGTTACCCGTCACTGAGATTCAATAGGAACATACGTTCTTCAGTTAAAAATGAACGAAGTAGTTTCTCGTTATTGAGGATAGGTCGTTCTTTTGATGCAGTAGCCGCCTTCCAATATTTCACGTAAATATGATCATCAGAGGTTCTCAGAATGTAGCGCTTGAGTTCGTGTCGGACTCGGCCGCCTAGGGTTGACTAGTTTGCTTGAAGTTATTTTTCGCACAAAAAGTGAAAGGAACATGCTATATTTATTTTATTTCACAAGCGCATTATCAGGGGCGGCCGCACTAAATTAAAAGCGATAAAAAAAAAAGCTCTGTCGGTCGGTATACTATATACTATGCCTTTCCTGGCTCCTCCGTACTGACTTTTATTTTAATTTAACGTATTTTGCTCGAATAACTCATAAACTTATGGGGCAGATTTTATAATTCACCAACGCTCAATCGAACATACTATATATGTTCGATTGAGACATCAAGATATAATAAATAATTATAAAGTTTAAATATTTTGAAGTTGATAACCTTCACAATATTACAATAAGAAGAAAATGAGTACGACATAAATGACGCAATATATTTAAAAAAGTTTCGTCAAATTTATATTTTTGTATATCTGTTTCATCTCGCTGTTTGATAAAACATTAGCTCGTCTTACGTTGTAAAAAGAAAGCTGCTTCTTTGTTGGTACTTTTTGGGCCATAAATGCACAGCAGCCAGCTGAGGCAACAACCAAGTAGGGTAACTTTTGATGTAGATTCTTCTTTCCAGAAGTAACTAAATTTATCTTGCTTGTTACTTCATCAAAAAAGTAACCAAAATACGTTACACGTTCCTTCTCTCGAAAAATAACTGAGTAGTTACTTCTTTAACGTTTAACGAACAAAAAATTTAGTAGAAAGAAGTAACGCGCCGCGTTATTTGTAATCTCAGGACCGCATGTGCGTGAATTGTTCGCCGTAAATACTGGAGGATGCGTGCTCTTCTTTTGCGCGTAAATTGTTAAATTTGTACGAGGTGATTGTTCTTTTATCGTGCTTGCGCCTTCTTGCCTTAATCTAAAAAAGAACAAAAAATCTCGCCACAAATATTATAGAATGGCACACAAATTGAAAACATCACGTCGGAGCCACATCTTTCTTCGTACACTCTAGAAAATGCGTGCGCCTCTACTTACTCGCAAAACACTCAAAGACTTAATCACTGCGATCTACGAAATCAGCTCAGCGAACGATGAGGCGGAACATGTGTTTAGACCTCAAAATGAAGTCTGCGCTGTGGCATTACGCAATGCAAAGTAAGCTTGCATTGCGTAATGCCACAGCGCAGACTTCATTTGAGGTCTAAACACATGTCCCGCCTCTTCGTTCGCTGGGCTGATCTCGTAGATCGTAGAGATTGGATCTTTGAGTGTTTTAAGGGAAGTAGGGGCGCAGGTATTTTAAGAAAGTAGGTGGAGCCCCAGAGCCGTTCACGTAAGTGTGTTCAGTGTCACAGCACGCTTTCATTGTACCACACTATAACGAGTTGTTCAACGAAAACTTCGAAAATTTAGAAACATAAAAGAGGGTGACTGAGAAAAGAAGAAACGACTTTCAAGAACACATTGCCAGCCACTAAAACACGTCAGAAATAGCGAAAAAAAAAAGTATACCCGCTTTCATCTCAAGAACCGCACTAAAACAAGTCCGGCTCCTCGCGGAGCATAACTAATTCCCCTCTTTATGAAGATAATTAAGATATATGCAGGCGAATTATAGATCATATATATGTTATCTTATCAACACGTACACGTTCCAAACGCCGAAAGCATCGCTTTTTTCCTTCGATTCCCAAATTTTGTACGAACTACTTCACACCGCGTATGAACAATGCGCAAAACTTGCTCTTTTCTTGAGGTCATAACGGGTGTAGTTACGCTTGAAATGTTGTGTTGTTAAAATAATCATATATTTTACATTAGAAACTCGATGGTCCTAAGCGAAAACCACTGGGTAATTGAATTATCAAAAAAAATTGAACGGCGTGTCGTTTTTTCTTTTTTGTTTTGTGGGGGGGGGGGGGGTTCGAGATACATAGAACATCAACGCAGCCGCTCTGTTTTTGAGTTTCTTGTCATTCGCATATTTCCACCGCTTGCTATGCCCCGGTAGCAATCGCACCACTGCGCTACTCACGCGATCCAAGACTACTAAATCACGAAAATCTTTCGTGATTCAGTAGTCTTCGAGGATGGCCTTCAGGATTTTAGTTAATGCTATATCCTCTTATTTTCTAAAGTTAAAAGGGAATTTAGTAAATCTTAGTTAATTAGTTATCTAATTCTAACTTTTTGCAGTCCATGATCGTCAGCCGTAGCTTGCAGTTAGTTTCCAAAAAGATACCTTTTTTTCTTTTTTTAGCCACCATACCTTTAGGATTTTTTTAAAGTCATTCGCTAAAACACCCGGTATATTGGCGAGTTCTGCGAAATCGACGGCACCTAGTGACTAGATCAGAAACTCTCATGATAGGTTTGCTCGCCAGCTTTCTCGAGAGCATCAGATTTTCACAGCGCCTTGTGGTCTAGACAATAAGTCGTAAACGAGTAGACTTACTTACGCCGAACTAAAAACGCAAAGAGCATCAGGAAAAAAATTTAAGCGCGTACGAATCGCGAGGAACGATAGATGGCGACACAAAACCATCCCGAGCATTTACAACAACTGTCGAGAGATGGCGCCACTTTGCTTGGGTTCTCGCCTCTCGCCCATGGCCGAGGCTACGCACGAGGCGCTGTTTGGTTCCGCTCAAAAACGGGCGGCTTTCGGCGTCGGAGTGATTGTGCTCTCAGTTGATCGAGCACGTCGTCCGTGTCGCTTCATCTCTTGTAGTGTTCGGTGTCGGTTTCGCTGTGGCGGCGAAAGAAACAAAAGTGTTGTGCTGTCTCCACCGTGCGTTTGGAGCCTACAAAGACGTCGAACACGCATCAACGAATGTCTTTGTAAGCTTTCAGGCACCGTCGATGTTCCCGGAAGTGTAGAGGGAAAAAGTGCGCTTAGGCTTTTTCTGGATAAACTCGCGGCGGTCCATAGTGGTCACCTGTCCATTGGAGCGGCGGAATCTCGGTCTGTGCGCTTTCGCTTGAATGCGTAAGTAATATGGTTCTGCGTTCTCAGTGATGCTGGTAACTCGACATGTTTCTGGGAACCTCACAAACGCTTGAAGACAACTTTCAGCGTGTAATTCTTTTTTTTTCTTTTTTTTTGTTGTTGAAGTTTTGGTAAGTTTTTCTGATATTAGAGTTTTTGTAACGACCCAAGCCATTCATTATGATATCGAAGAGACAGTAAAGGCAACCTGCAATGCAGTTTGGCGCGACATGTTGTGCCATCTGGCGGCTGCAAAATAAAGAAAAACTGGGTAGGCCAGGGCCTGCGCTGGCCGCGGGGCTGCGGGCAGGCGCATCCAGAAACCACGTGCGGAACGTTTGCGTTTCTGATCGGCGTGGGAGTTTTTCTTTCTTTTGGAGCCGTTTTTCGTGCAAGCAAGTCCCAACTTCACGTCTCTATGACCTCACCGGTTCCTGTAACCTCTCGCCTACTCCTAGGAGTTCCCCCTGCGTGGAAGCAACGTTTGCTAATTGCTGGGTGTGAAAGACGGCCACAGGCCGCGAAGGTGACTCGAGCGTCAAACTTCACCGCTTCCCTCGAGATCTTGGGAAGCTGACCACGGCGACAGAAGTGGATTACTGCAGTGCGACAGCATCAAGTAAGCGAATCTTACGAAAATCCGTTGGGGGGAGGTGAACGAAAATATATGTGCAGGCTTGGATAGTGGTCGGACGTGAACTGCGTTTGGCAGACTACTCTCGGCAAAATAACATATTTATACAAGTTGTATTACGAGTCGTTTTGACAGCCACATAGGGAAAATACGGTAGGAACAATCGGGCAGATTGTTGCTTCGCTGTGACGTCGAGAATCGGGACGATCAGGTCTTCGGGCGAAAGGCCCGTCGGCCCGTTCCGGCACTCCTAATGCCGTTCGGCAGCGTGGTCGCAACCAAAATATTCCAAACCTGCGAGTTTTCAAATAGTGGATTTTCGTATACACAAAGTTTTGGTTTTGTTTCGCAACCAAATTTAATGCTGAGTCTGGTAACAAAATGTGACGGCGTGCAGAAAGCAGGATACTAAAGTTTTCTTAGAAAGCTCGTGCGAAGCGTAAATATCCTTCTTACACGTGCACTTTGTTGCCTGTCGCCCTTTTACACCAGGCTTTGCAATGTGCGTACGGTTCTGTAGCATGCAGGGTTTGGTTCTAATTGCTCCACACTTTATTCTAGTGTGTGGGCGTCAGGGAAGAAGAGGACGGCCGAGCAAGGCGCGAGCTGGGGAGCCGGCGAAGAAGAGGAAGAGTCGTGCTGCTCGAGGCTGGGGCCGGGGCAGGAATGACAGATCCGCCTTGCGGCTGGTCTGGCCCATGGCGAACCCCGGAGAAGTCCGACCGGCGAGGTTCGGACTCAGGACCGGCGGAAGTGGCGATGACGATCCCGGAGTGGTTCCGCAGCGAGATTCTGGCTGGGATAGCCCGGAACATGCAGCTAGCCTACGCAGCACTGGCGTGGGGTGGACGATCCGCAGGCTCTGGACACGGGCCCGACTGTGAGCTCTGAACGACGGGCGACAACTAGGGTCGGCGGGTCCGGACTGCCGGCTCTCGACGATGGGCAACCGGGATGTCAATAAACCCATTCGCTGCCTTCTCGTTGTGTTGTTTCACTTCCTGGGAGACGGGCGAAGCACAGACCGATCGGGCGGCCACAAGTAGTGAAGACAACTCAAACTGGTGTCCAAAATATTCTCTCAAAAACACTTGGACCTATCAAGGCTCCCGATGGTCTTAAAAAACCGCATAAAACAACCAGGGACATGGCACGCAGGGACGCAGGTGCACACGGGGACCGCTGAAAATCGGGGTCGCCGCCGCTCGCAACGGCCCGACGGGCAGATTGGCCGCCCCATTAACAAAGACGCCTCCGCTTGTGGCGCTGAACGCAGCTGCTCTCGTGGCGCCGGCTGGCCATTGCCGGCTGCCCCTATAGACCGTAGCGTTAGTTAAGGCTACTAAAATACATGTGCGAAAACCGTCCCAAAATCGTATGCAATTAGCGACGTGCATAAATAGACCCACGAGATTAAACAAACAAACCAGGGGAAAAAACAAAAACGAGGCTAGCTAGTGCACGTAAATGTTAGATATATGATCTCGTTACAAGGAATATTTGCTATTTGTGTACAGTGCACGACCCGCGCATGATTGATTTAAACACAAAACGGACTACAACTATTCTCGCGTTTTCCGAATTGCGTGCGCATTTCTTCTTTGTCGTGCAAGTGTTCCAGTATTTTTAGGCCATTCCAGTTTTTATCTGCGATAAACGGTTGTGGCCCAAAATGTAAAACTGGTATTTATCTACACTCTCAGGAATCTGGAGCGTTCACTTTCGTGTTAAGCATACCTGGAAGAGCTCTATATCGCTCTAATTTAGCGAGGTTTATACGATCAGACTTAAAACAACAGCCTACTCTGTCACAGTTCTTTTAAGTGTAAACGTATTTTCGCCTCGTGATTCGGACGCGTTCCATTTGCAGATCTTAGCTCTTCCTAGTACTTTGCAGAAACTTTTCCACATCAGATCACTCAAAGCGTGGCGCTTGCAGTACGGGTCAGACTCGGCCGCCTAAATTTGAAAAGTTTGCTTAAAAGTTATTTAAGATAAGAGTCAACAAAAAATGCTGTATTTATTCCACTTCACAAAGCATTATTATCTCCTGACGGTATATGTCAAACACGATGGAAATTAAAATAAAGCTTCTACCGGTCTGTTCGTATGCCTTTCCTCGCTGTTCCGTATTGAGTGAATTTTATTTTATTATTGCGTATTTTGCTTAGATAATTTATGTGCTTGTGCGACCTATTTCATGTTTGACCAAGGGGAAGTGGCTACACGGTGAAACATACTATACTATATACTCGATTGAGCCATCAATGTCTAATGAATGATTATAAAGATAAAATATTTGGACGTCGATAACTTTCCCAATGTTACAATATGAGTCATGTGAGTACGGCATGAAGGACGCGATAGCTTTAACAAATGTTGACAGTTTTGTAGCTTTTTATAACATTTTCAGCTTTGTTTTATGCTAGGCATATACATTCATCTTACGTTGTACAAGAAGAAAGCGTTTGTGTTAAATCGTTGGATGAACGCGAAAATAGCTGACAACATGAATTATGAGCGCTGCAAACACTGCAGAGCTACATATTACTTTGCTTTTACAACAAAACAGATATCTAACTTCTTTAAAATATATATGCCTGTCTTGATTATCTAAGATAAATTCGAAAATGCACAGAATGCGTTTCAAATCTGCTGGGCACATGCTGTGTGTTTGTTTGTGCGACGTCATGTGATGTCATGAAGCCCCTTTACTCGTGTGACTTGACCTGATAATGCCACTGATATATTTATCCCAATATAAAAGACACTGATACATGTTCTCATCATGGGGTGCTAAATACTTAGCCAATTAAACAAAAAATTCGAAGCTGCATCGTTGTTTAGAGACAACGTTACTTTGTTTGCTGTTGTTGTGGTGGTAGCAACAGATGTAGTGGTAGATAACAGACAAATATTTTAGGTTTTCTTTATTCTTAGGTCAAAAGTTTTCGTAATGATACAAATTATTTCTGTCACCAATAGTTCTACTAACGCGGCAAAAGTTATTGTTATTTTTTGGTGTAAAAAAATAAGCCGTGCAATGCTCTGCTCTGTTACTTATTTACAAATGTGTTCTTTATATGTGTAATTTATATTTAAAATTTTGGAATTAACTTATTTATATCTTGTAGATTTATAAATATCTAAATTGATAAAACGAGTTATTAATCTATAAATTTGATGAGTGAGCTGCGGCCTAAAAAAAACGTCTCTGAGAGCAAGCAGCTTGCCTAAAATAAACCTCTGTTGCGACTCGCAAGCCTTACACGCTTGATAGCGCTATTGATGTCTGCAGCTGGCACCAAGTGCCACGAAGCGCTTTGTGCGACCACCCTTCGGCTTAGTAAAATTAATGATATGTGGAAGATTTTGCATACTTTTTCAGTCGTGTCTGCCTTTGATAACGTTAGCAGCTTTATGCTGCTTTTAAGCGCAGCTCTTAGGCGGCCGTTTCCGGCTTGAGCGGCGTCGCCGTCACCGTTGGCATAGCCGCCCATTGCATTATGTGGACGTATCCCATAATGACGCCACACGTGACGTCATGAGGGTCACCAGTGACGTCACGAACGTCACTGGTGGAGGTTACGACCTTCACGAG